>JAVTVY010041403.1:0-195979 GCA_036873755.1 Hanleya hanleyi | reverse complement strand
CAAATTTCCTAAAGTTGGTTACTGGAAACAAAAATATTATTGTGGATGGCCTGAAGAGAATGAGTGGCCATTCACCTTCAATACAATGGAAAGTTTGGGAGTGATAAATTACTCACCTGGGGGTAAAGTTACATGTAGGCAAGCGATGGAGAGGAAAAAAAATGAGAGACTGCAACAGTCTGCACAACTGATGTACATGCCAAATGCTATGAGTTTACACACGTCCGATAGGGTACACCTGTCCGACAGGGTACACGCAGGGCCTGGAACAATTTGAAAAAGCCTTGAAAATAAAATGACTTATTCCAGTCCTTGAAAATCAGCATTTTGCCGAAAGGGCCTGGAAAAGCCTTGAAATTTGCTTGAGATAAAGGTCTTTCTGACAGATTTGTAAACGAACTGATATCTTGTGTCAAATAAGTTTTCCTACAAAATTGAGAAAGAAATGTATTTATTTTGGTTTGAAAGAGAGTATTTTGAAGTCATGAAGTGGAATACATGTAGGAAGATTTGTTCTTGTTCCAAGATAGAGTGGTAATTGTTAGAAGATGACATTTCCTTCATGCATGCATACAGCATGAACACAGTCAAACTTTGACTGCATGTAAATGAACAATGGCTGACAACTGTGTAATCCTGTAACTCACTCATCCAACCATGTCCAGTTCAAAGCAATTCCTACACACATACTGCTCGTACCTTCAGTTTCTGCTTGTAAACAGTGTAACAACTGAGTTACTGCTCAGTTACTGAACCTTTAGGCTGCTTTTGGTTCCACCGAGTGTCAGCTCCAGAACTGTCTGTATAAAACCCTCTGACTGAATATCTCTGCAAACTTAAACATGATGACCAACATTACTTTGATTTAATTGACCGGGAAAACTTCGAAAAAATACATACCAAGTTTTGCAAGCTAAATTTGAAAGTAAATAAACACAGCATAAATGTGGCTAGCAAAAAAGAACTAGGACGACACTCCTTAGCAATCGATCTGAACACATCAATTATTAAGTATTGGCAGCGACTAGAATCTATATCTGACAACCCCCTTCTTTCGGATGCATACATGTGTTCCAAGTCCCTCTCTATCCAAAGCGACTCATGGTATAGCTATATTCCAGCCCTATCCAAACACTACAATCTCAATCCCGATAATACTACAGCCAGTGACACCAGTACATCTACACACGCCAAAACAAAAATGCTACATGTATACAACTCATACACAATCCAAAAATCAACTCCTTCGAAAAACTGCATTTTTACAAACGTTTCAATCAACAGTTCATAACCAAAACTATAGGCAAGCGATCACAAAATTGAGAATCAGTGCCCATAATCTAGCCATAGAGAGGGGTAGAACAAAATCTATAGATCGCTCAGAAAGACTATGTCAGTTGTGCACCCTGAAAACAGTAGAAAACGAACAGCATTTTCTGTGCTCATGCCCAGCACTGTTCACCACTCGAGAAATCTTTTTCAGTAATCTATTGGCGAAAAATCCAGCATTTACACTCATGAGTTGCCTAGAAAAAACCTTATATATTCTCTCTTGTCCAGTAAATGTATCAGTACTTGTAGGAATATACATCCACCGCATGCTGGATAAAAGATCCAAGCTGATGTCCAGATCTCTTGCCAAATAATTGCACACAGTATTAGTGATACTGCTCGTTCCCATTCAATTATCCTCTGCTTGTCTAATCGATCCTACAGTTATATTTAGATGGATTGTCTTAATGTTTGTTATGTTTGTTCACATTGGTTATTTGTCTTGTATATTCATGTTGGGAGTTATCTCCCCTTGATCGTTGTACTCCTACATTGATCACAATAAAATCGTATCGCTCGTATCACACTGTGCAGAAAACACTTGTTTAATAAAACTATGAAACTCAATAAAGCTCATTTCATATGGGTATTATCAAACTCCTGTGATAAAAATCAGATGAATCACCACTCATGGTGATATATAATTATCATACTGATACTGCAGGAATGAATATTACCTGGAAGAGGAGTTTGTAGATTCGGGTAGTCATATTCATATATCTCATCAGAGAACTCTTGCAAATTGAAGTGTCATGACGTTACTTTTGTATTGGATAGATGTAAGTGTGCAGAACTCCAATGCAAGTGGCAAATGCTTTTCCAAAAGTAAATCCTACATTTTACTGAACATTTTATCCTTTGATTTGCATTATTTATGAACAAGCATTCTATCATCTGTATATATATGACCGACATGTATATGTCCGCGTAGTGGGTCATTTCACAACTAGTACCTTTATAAGAGGTTACTGGACAGCCCTGCTCGCTGAAGTTGCACAGGTTCGGGCCCTGCTGCTGTGTGGAAGTTTGCAAGTTACTCTCCGGTACTCTGGTTTCCCCCACCATTAAAACTGGCTGTCACCATATGAGTGAAATAACCTTGAGTGTGACGTTAAACCAAATTCCCCCCACCCCCACTGGTCTCTGGGGTTAAATTTTGGAAATTTGGCCAATCCTCTTAGAGATACAAAAAACTGATACCAGCTTATAGAACAAATGAAAACTGGGATAGTCCCCAGTGTACAATGTACCGTAACTCAATATATTTATCCGGATATGAAGTGTGGCATGATTATTTTACCATATTTGAATGTTTTATCCCAAAATCTACAGCAAATGTGCTCACAGTGTGCCAGTTCTAAGCATGGAGGGAAGGAACCACATAACATTTGCCCCGTGGAGGTGATAAAAATGGTGACATCATATGGAAGTGGTTTGGACTTGTTGATCTGGTTTAAACATATCTTAGTATATTGCTGGCAGTCTCCTGACCATGTGTGTAGTACTACAAACCTTGTCCTTCCCTGTAACTGGTGGTGTTCACCCACTAGTAAATATCAAGTACAACTTTAAAGTAATATGGTAATCCTGTACTAATACTTCTATCACAGGAACTGAATTTTCCCACCATAAAATCTGGGGTGACCAAATTTATTGCAACAGGAAGTTGACACATGAGCAGTGTGACTAACGTCACCGGACCTACGAAGTAGAGTAGGCATTAGGACTCGAACGCGAACTGAACTCTTGAAAATCCCCACCCCCAGTTGAAATCCTGCCTATATTAAGATGGGCACCGCCCAAGTCAGAATCGCCAGTGATTTTCATCAAAAATCACCAGAAATTTCCATCAAAAGTAGGTCAGCTCAGAACTTGTTGGTAACAGTCTCCTAATGCGCCTTCATTCCAAAAATAAATAACGATCGCCGATTTAATTTTACAATTTTTTAACTAAAGGAAACAGATTGAATAATAAAAAATTCAGTAGATCTTAAGCTTTACGTGGGAAAATACATTTACATCTCTTTAATGGTTTTCAGTGCCCTTGTCCAGGATCAAAACAACTTTTTGAATCGCATTATTTTCCCAACAATACAACAAATTTTTATATATAGTACTATAGTAGAAAGGTAGCATTTATTTAGTTTACGGTAATTCAACTCAAGACCAACACCTCTGCACAAGATAATAATGATTCTATGTCATTCTCCTGAGCATAACCGGTACAAAGACGAATATATAGAGTCTCTACATCGCGTTGTTATCTAGATATATGAGAACACATTTTGGGTATCGGCAATCTGATGAATGTACTATTCTGGTTTTCTTGTTTCACATTATATTCTATGACGGTTGATCAGTGATTTTCTTCATTGATAAACATTAAACCACCTCAGATTCGTTGTGTGAATCGGAATTACATTGCTGTGACACACCAACACACTCCGTGGCAGTGATTCTGTATCCGCTAATCAAGGAATCAAAATGGATCAAGATTTGAAATGACAAGAAAAATTTAGACATATTTTGTTTACACATGTAATTTTTTGTTTAAATTATATCACAGTGTGATATATAGTCAATATTCAAGAGGTACAAATAAAACTCAAAGTGTGTGCTCATATTTTCACATCATGATCAAAGTTGCTTTATCTAGTTAAATTCTACCCAAAGAAAATAAATTAAGACCCTTTAAACATGCCGTCAATGCCAGATGTTGAGTTTTATACAGCTGTAGATCAGGGCTCTGGGTGCATATATCATGTTTCCATACACTTGATGCACACAACAGTGGCAAAAACAAAGCCTCCTTGAACAACCTATCTTTATACAGGAAATTCTTAACTCAGAAAATACCATCTCTCAAAAGTAAACAATTTACACCAGGAAGGCCTTTTTTATTAAGCTAATTTTGTTAGGTAGGGGCATGCTTAGATTCAATAATTGTCACAAAATTTCTTTGATTATATCTTAATTGCAACCATGTTTGTTCCTCAAACCTGACATGCTTGAGTTATGGATAAAGAATGCTGATCAGCGATACGGATTTGATATTTTTGGAACATCATGATGTCTTGCCGGCATCAGTGAAAACTGTTGACCGCTTCTCTCTTGCAGGAAACAAGCCTATGTTTTTGTTTACTATGATTGTCTTTTAGAATTTGGTGCTAATACTGTTATATGGAAAATGGAATAGGTCTTTGGATTATGGACGCGGATATTCTCTAATGGACGACGGCTGGATTATGAATGACGGACTAGACGCTTGTAATGTACATGTATAACACACTTTCATTGGAGAGTCCAGACATTCCACCATTCATGTGAACAAATTGTACTCAACATGGAATAATTAAATTCACACTACCCATTTCTACAGTATCAGTACTATGTTACTATCTGTAGCAGTTGAAACCCAGTAAAACTTAAACAATTAAAACCAGTAAAGAAATTTGTCTGTTGAATAACAGAAAATGTGGTCTGGAGATTTGAATGAGTCAACTACTAAACAACTTACATGATACCAACAAAATGTCCCAACACAAGCTGATAAATTCCTTGGGTGGCTTGCAGGATGGCTTTGTTTCACCCTCAGTAAACTGTTATCATTGTTGCTCACAGGCTAATCTGAAGGATGATACCACATCTTTCTTTGTTCTGCTGGGTTATTGCACCAGGCTGACTTAATTGGTTGATGTATGATATTTCACCACCAGTGGCAATTTGACCTAAATTTGAAGCCTGATTTGGTCTGTGATGAAATGTTTGGATGTGAAATAGGATACACGTTAAAGGCCACAGTTTACATATATCTATAACAATATACTGAATTGTGTGTATTAAGAATGGCAAGTTGGTAATAGCAGTGTAAATAAATGCACTAACAAATGATGGAAAATTAGCATTTCCTATTTCATTATCCCATCACGTTTTGTACTGTGTTATATATACAGTGAAACATACAGCCAAGGGTTCCCAATGGGCATGACAGTGCACTCGCTGAGCTAACAATAAATAATTAAAAAAATAATTATAAATCAAATTTTCATCAGAATTCGGTCAGCTCAGAACTTGCTGGTAACAATGCCCTAATGCACGTTCATGCCAAAAATAAAGGTTCTAATGTCAATGGTTCTCCTTATTTTGCCGACGAAAGGATTCGGATGGACTGACTGACTGACTGACTGACTGACTCACTCACTCATTACCGGACAATGGTTCAAAATCATGCAGATAATCCATTATTTCTTTGTTATTTCAAATGAATTTAGAGGGGAGAGCAATTATATTAGAACTTTCTATTTAATTTTGTCCTCAAAATTGCGGGAGATAGGCGATTGAAGCATTGGAGGGAAGATCATACCCAGTTACAACATACAGGACAGTGGACTGAAAAGGTACAAACAATCAATGAATCATGGCATCCTACATACATTTGACCTCGCAAATCAGAAATAATTTTGAAACACAAATAATTGTGAGGTTTGGCTGTCTTGAGTTTTATTTCTTGGAGTGGCCATTTGTACTTTCATATATTGATACCTTCTGTGAGTGTTCGTCTGCCCCAAGTTTTTGATGATGAAAGATTTGTAACAGCATTTCAAGGGGCTGGGAGTGACATTTCCTTCATTTCTTTGTTGCTCTGACATTTTTTGACCGATTCTGCAGACAGGTTGTTGTAAGTTCCACAATAAAATAGTTTTTGGAACTTTTAGTAAGAAAAAAAAGGCGAAAGGTTTGGTGACATTTTGTTTGCACTCTGATGGCTGCCATCTTCGATTTTGTGGAAACCTGTATACATTCGAATGTGACTGATAAATTGCACACCCCAAAAATGGAATATGCCTTTTGCACATAATTGAGAGAACAAAGAAAAGCCCGTCTGTGCAGTGACCCGTGACTCCAGCTGATCAGAGCTACATATAGTGGTTCGTATATTTTCACTTTGCCTAATGCAGGTTAGGGTGATCCCGCTCTCTAAAATGGAGGTAAAAAAGGTTGTTTTTGCTCAAGAAATCAGTTTGCATGATGAATCCAACAAATCCTCTTAGGTGCACACAGGCATATATATCCCCATCAAATGGTGGTAAAAAAAGTAAATTGTCCTATTTAATTTGCATATAATAATAGATGCCAAATATCTTTCACGCTAGCCTATTGAAACAAAATTGACTGGTTGTCCAAATGGCAAATTACTTTTACAACACACAACAATAGATTAAATGCCTGAAGTTTTGGAGCATTACTTAAGAAGGAATCAAAAGTTGATGAGTTCAAAATATTCTCATGGGTTTAAAGATGGGCAAAGTGAAATTATAGGAACCAGTAGCTGATCAGCTGAAGCCATGGGTCACTGTGCAGACAGGCTCTTGTTTGTTCTCTCAATAACAGGGCTTCGTGTTTAGAATTAGTGCGCGAGCTAAAATAGCTCGCGTCAAAATATTTAGGAGAGGGTATTTAAAAGTCAGGCGAGTGATTGCAATATAATACAATATAAAATGTGACAGTTTACGTGAGCTAAAAATCACTCTCGTGACATGAATTTACGCGAGAGTTTGCGTGCAGGTGAGCTATCACTCGCACTAAACACGAAGTCCTGAATAATGTGCAGAAGGCAGATTGTTTTGTCACACTTATATGGCCATCATCTTGGATTTGGGGTGATACATGCAGGTAGGGTTTAATGATCGATAAATCTTTCCCTTTCTTGAACTTGGTATTAAACTTGCAGGGAAAGTCATGAACTTTTTTAATAGTCCAAAGAGTAGAAGTCTGGCCAGTATATGAACCAGTAACAACTGTATCATTCAATATGGCCTGCAATTATATACATACTAAGGTGTAGACAAAGGTGTGAAATTGACACCACAAAGTGGCTGGGCTTCACAAGATTAACTGTAGACATATGAATTGTTACACTTGGCAAACGTGACTTGAGATAATAAAAGTTGTGTTTGCACTTTACAAATTCCCTATCTCTGGCTACATAGAATGGCGACAGTCTGCAGTGTCTTTATGTATAGGAGGCAGACTGACAATTTAATACCACTTGATTTTTGGTCCCACCACTTCCCATTGTTAAGCCAGGGGCCAAATTCTTCTCCTGATTCAGAATCTCCATCCTAAAAGTATAATATAAAAGTGATCATTTCGATGAAAATTATATAGGCCTACATAACTATGTTACAGAGTTAGAATGACAATTTTTCAGAGTTATGCTTTTGTCTGAGTATTCGTCTGTATTCTGTAAGAATTATCACTGGATCTCTAGAATATACTACATGTATATTGTTAATGATAAAGTGATATGCTTAGTTTGGCAGAATTGTACTGTATAATAGTGCAAATCAAACTTTTTTTTCACAATAAAACTCACTAAAAACATAAATCATTCCATCTGTAATCGTGTTCAGGTTTTTGCAGCTACATGTACATGTATTCCCTAGATTCTGGAAATGGATCATCAAACATTCTGCCTATAAATTTGTGAAATTTTGAAAGTATATGTAAGAAATCGAGGATAAGTAATACATGCAGATTTCTGTGGTCACATAATACATGTAGATGTTGAATGAGTAGTTAAAAATTTACAATTCATGGGTTTCATTAATTTTTCAAGTAGATGGCCAAATCACTAATATCAAGTGACTATTTTAATATTTTAACATGTAAGTTCTTCTAACATGGAGTACTTCAGAAAAGTTTGTACCACAGTAATCCTTCTAATAATTCAATCCCCCTATAAATTCAATCACCCCAACAAAATTCAACCGGTGGTTCTAAAAAATCACGTTGAAATAACATAGAAATAATGGATTATATGCATGATTTGAACTTCCTGTTCTAATAAATTTGATCACCCCCAGATTTTATGGTGGGAAATTTTGCTTCCTGTGATTGAATTATTAGAGGAATTACCTTGGTGTTCTGTTGGAGATGAGCTTAAAAAATGTGCTAATAAAATCCCTGCTTATTTGTAAACATGTTGGACTGCTGAACAGCAGCAGGAATATGTAATTGGTGTAATAAAATTATACAAACAATTAACGATAAAGACATGTAATTAATATGTTAGTTAATGATGTTAATGGTGGGTATGGTCTAATTATACCCAAGGCTGTAACCCCATATTACTAACTTGATCATGTTGATCTTGAATATGGCATATTAAATGGTCTGTCACTACATGTATTCATGTATGCAATCTTTGTCGGCAGTGGTGGGTATTGAGGTAGTTACAAGAGTCGATGGATTTGAGACAACAGTCTACTTTAAGACTTAACAGACTGTACTATTTAAGTATTATTTCCAAACTAAGTCATCTTTGTGATGTCATACATACATGTACATGTATCTATTTTGTAAGTCAAACAAATCCGAATAACCGTCTCTCTTCAACCTGCATGGAAAGGGAAGTTTACTGAGGTTTCACACTCCAGCTGATGTTGTCAGTATGTTTTTTTTTCTCTGAGGCAAGAGAATACAAAAATATGTGGGGGGAAAGACCAAAAATAATATTTTTGAGGACCCACCACAAACCCACATGATTTTGATAGCAAAAGATAAAAATGGGAGCACTGTTGTGCCAGTATGCAAAGTCAAGTTCAGTACAATTTACATGTACATGTATTTTGAGCGATTTTGGACAATATTAAACTGATGAGAATCACTCAAAATCAAATTTTACATTAAATAATATAGACTCTTTTCTTGCTACAATAAGATTATACTGTACATATTCCGTCATTTTTATTCCGCTCAGATTTCATGATGAAAATTGTGTGAACCAACAATTTTTATAAAATGGCCGTTTTCAGAAAGTTGTGGGCTTACAGTTTACACCATATCCTCTGGGTTAACTGTCCCAATATTATTACACAATTTACAAATGTCACAGTAATAAAGTTGCCTCAAGTACCATACATTTGTAAGAGCTGCCAAATCTGTTGTAATATATTGGGTAAATGTTATGGGGGTATAATGTCAGGTAATGATCATCTGGAACGTAGGAGTTTTACATAGTTAAATCTAGGCCTGTGTTATCATAGTGGGAGCATGCTTGGAGGTGCTCCTAGGTGTTTATTATGTTTGCATGCTGCACCCAGATTTGTCTGCATGCCACCCCTTCTTTTGTCGGAATCACACATGTAGGTAGGGTGTATTCGTGGAGGAATGGATATTGTTCCAAATCCATAATATAAAACTGTATGTACATTATTGTGAAAGTTCACATGACATAATCACATTTCCACGACTAATCAGCATGTTCAGTAAGGTGCAAAATATGGCAAATAACATACAGGCTTTGCCATGACAGGACTGCAAGTCACGCTGGCCTGTTTGACACCTGAAATACACAACCTACAAGCTACCTTGGGTTCATTAAAAAAGTTAAATTTAATTTCATTAAATTTTTATTTATCATCATTACCCAAAATAATTGGTCCAATTTTGGAGTGGGCTTTATTTTATTATTTCTTTTGTAAACTTTTTAGTTTTGGCTCAGAATCACTAATCCCTTTGGAAAGCTCATTATTGCATACGATAATGGATATATGCTGAAAAAGCAAAAAAATAACTAAATAAGAACACATAAATTCCCTACCTACCTACCTTTGTTATGGAACCCATTACCTGATTTTTTTTTTTGTATTATGAATGGCCTTGTAGAACCGGCCTTGTAGACCTGCATTGTACAACTGTACAGGGTCCAGATTTCTATTAGCCAGGTAAACCCTGCTTTTGGCCCTGTTGCAGAGTATATTTATTGGTGGAACAGTCAGTTATTTTGATGAGACCTTAATTTATGACAGCTCATTCCCCTTATGTACAGGTTAGTGACATGTATCTAGCTCTTTGTTTATAAATACACCAGGCTACAAATCACCCACCTGGTCTAACAGGTACAGAACTCCAGCAACATCTCTGTCTGTCTCTGTGTGTGGGGCATGGTTTACATGTACAATAGAAAGAAGTGAACATGACAGAAATTGACTCAATGTTAACCCTATCATTTGCCAAATATTTCGTTCATTTAGTGGTTAACAATTTGAGCAACAGGATATATTTCAACTTAACATAGTTCTTACAAATCTCGAGCAAAATTTGCCTGCAGGGTATTGTCGTCATCATGTACGTCCATACGTCCATGTCCGATTTCTCGTTATCACCAGATCTCAAGAATGGCTATGCCTAGAAATACCAAACTTACATCACACATGCATATGGTCAGAGAGCCTATTGAAAATCACTGAGATTGACCCATATTTTCCCAGGTCACCAGGTCAAACTGTGTCAATTTATTATGAATTGATTGTTACCACCATTTCTCAAGAATGAGTATGCCTAGGACCATCACCAATCTTACTTCACATATGTGGTCTTAAAGCAGAAGCCTATAAAAGTCGGTTCAGTTGACCTATTTTATCTGGGTCACTGAGTCATTTTTGTCCATTAACCTCTGGCTGCTCAATACCACCCTATTTCAAGTACGATTAATGGCCTGGGGTAGGCTCACTGAACTTACACTATACACACATCAGGTCGTGGTCTACATTCTGTCATTGGGTGAGGCCTTAATAGTTTAAGCAAATATATTTGTTGTCGGAAATGAGACTTCAGCTCCCTTGCGTGTCTATGAATCAAAATCGAAACTTCACCAGCTCACGCTTTCTCCCGCAAAATCTGAATTTGACAGCTGTCAAACAGCATGGTTCTTTTGAACGGTGCGGTAATTTCCTCAGCGAAAAGCCTGGCCAGTTCTACCTGCCATACACAACGTTTCAGTTCGCTGAAGTAACACCGGTGCGGACTGTCATAGACCATTTGTTGAACAAGGCGAAACAGTAAAACCCACATGAGCTTGACATCGTCGAGGTGGTTGTCCAAGTTAAAGATGGCGGCGGTGGGACTTCAGGTATGAAAGCATGCGGAAATGGTATCGTACGTCCTTCAGCTTCTTGGACCTGGACTCGGCGAACATCACTATTGTGAATTTTAAAAAAACGGCCTCTCCCACAGAGATCTCCTGACAGTTAGAGTAAGTGATCGGAATATCAATGGAAAAGTACTGATTTTTACACGCCCGCCAAAAGCGGACGTATTATGTGATGGCGGTTTCCGTCCGTCTGTCCGTGTGTCCGTCTGTCCGTCCCTCGTGTCCGGTCTATATCTGGGACAGTTTTCTATCTACCAAAATGAAGGTCGAGGTCAGAGGTCAAAGGTCACTGGCCTGAAAAACAGGAAATCCCTGAAGTTTTCGTGTCCGGTCTATATCTGTGAACATTTTCTCTCCACAGTTGCAATTTTTTGTGAGTGGATACACTAGGTGAAGACGATGTGTCGCATACCGGAATTGAGGTCGAGGTCAGAGGTCAAAGGTCACTGTTGCCTAAAAATCAGAAAATCATTGATCATTGACATTTTTCTATCTACAGTTCTAATTTTTGGTGAGTGGATGCCCCAGTGGGGAACGATGTGTTGCATATCAAATGTAGGTCGAGGTCAGAGGTCAAAGGTCAGTGTGACTGGAAAATCAGAAAATCATAAAAAAAATCTAATTTTTTTGTGAGTGGATTTGATAGGGGAAAATGAATTGTCACATACCAAAAATTAGGTCAAGGTCAAAGGTCAGTGACTCCAAAATCAGGAAAATATACAAAAAAAATTTTTTTTGTGTCAGTAGAGACATTAGGGGGACATGATGCATCACATACCAAAAAGTAGGTCCAGGTCAAGGTCACTGTGACCCCAAAAATCATGAAATTGTGAAAAATCATGATTTTTTGTGTCCATAGTAAATCTACGGTTTTTATACATTGAGCGAAGACAATGTCGTGTACCAAAATTTAGGTGAAGGTCAAAGGAGGCACTGTGACCCCAAAATCAAGAAATAAAAAAATATTTTTTTTTTGTGCCAGTAGATACAATGTGGGTCAATGGTCAAGGTCACTGACCCCAAAATCAAGAAATCATTAAACCTCACATTTTGATGCCTTTCCAAGACAAGGTCGTGTAATGCGGTGTTGCTTTCTGTCCATTCATCCATTAACATTTGGGCCCTCCAGCTTAGGGCATCATGGTTTGTACCATGTTTGTCTGGCACAGGAGGTAGATTAAAGTGCCAAACAGATTAGGCTCTCTGAGGATCCTTTGTGATCAGTGTCTGTAGAGCCTAATTTTCAAAATTCGAAATTCAAAATTTGTTGTAGTTTTGGTTAGGTTTTGTTAGGGTTGGTGTTTTGCTAGGGTATGTTTGTTTGGGTCATCGTCGCCGTGTGACCAATAAGGTTAGGTGCAACGTTAAACTTCAACCAACCAATCCATTAACATTTGTTATCCATGCCATATCTCTAGTTTCAAGGTATGAATTGGTACCAAACTTTGGGTATACCTTACTCGCATGGCAAAGAGGAGCCATATTCATTTTGAGATCAATTTGTCAACGGTCAGATTCACAGTCCCCCAAAACTGAATCAAGATTAGCTTGGAACATTCAGAGTTGTCTCCCCTACATGTATATGGCATTTGTCCTGTGGAGTTCTCCCATTTTTGATACATGTACATGTATAAAGAAACAGCTAAATTTAGTTAAACTGTTGTGAAATAAAAACCATAGTAAACCATAGATTTACTATTTTAACGGGGAGAGGATTCCTAAATGTTTAATAACTCAAGAACAAAGGTTTACTTCCTGACTTTCTTCAAATTCTCCTTCATGAAAAATTTTCTCGTCAGAAAGGAATCCATTTGAAGGAAAACTATTTTCTTGTGTTCGGCTATTGTCGATTTCAGTGTGGGATATGTGAGCTCTCGGCTCTTGTTTCAAGGTCACCTAGCAGGGGTTATTCTTGACAAAAAAATTTCATCTACTCAATTTCTGAATTCAATAAAACTCAATTATTTTCGCGCGCCGAAGAATCGATCATTCAGTAGTTTTAGCCGATGAAAAACGCTTCTGTGCTTGAAAACAGCTGATGCATACACAGGTTTGCAGTATGCATCTCAAATGTCAGTTGTATGGCCAGCATTTTGGTTGGCTTTCAGAAAAATAAAAATAAAATGCATCCTCCATCACGTTTTTTTCACCCCCTCTACAACATTGTGTTGTTGTTGATGCGCAGCAATACCGAACCGACATGTTGTGAAAATCAAAGTTCTTGTCTCGCATTTTCGATTACATAATCTATTACAAAATCTATTCCTGGAGACACTTTACATTTCTTGACATTTGGCAGCTCTACATATATCATCCCGCCTACTTTCACTTTCAGCGACGTGCAAATGCCTGCGTCTGACTCTCCCCATTTACTGGAGTTCATTATTGATCATCGACGAGGAGTCAACTGTATGAATGTCTCCATGCATAGATCTTTATTCAGTTCTTTATTTTTCTAAGTTCAGTTTTTCAGCATTTTAAATCCCAATCCTTGACATTTCACCTGTACATTCACATCAACTCTGGAACGATATGTTCGCAACCGCAGCACCCCCATCAGTCTCAGACGAGTTCTTCTGTCTGTGGTATTCATGGCGGGAACTGTCGTCGATAAGGTAAACACCACATGACCACATCACATCCTGGTACCTGGAGTCGGAAATCGCCAACCCCAGTTTCCCCTCATAAAGAAATACAGGCACGGGTTCCCCACATACACCGCATGCAAAGTGGAACAAAACGTATGCTGTGCGTATAACAACAACAACGCACACATCGCTCTTCCGCCACGTGAATGCAGTCTTTTCTTTCTTCTCGCGAGCTGTATTATCTTTGCATTTCGTTACAGAAACTCAATTTTATTGAAGGAAACTCAATTTCCGAAAAATAAAATACTCAATTTTTTCATGGAAAACTCAATTTCCAAAAAAACATAAAAACTCAATTCTTATTTGTTTTTCTGTCAAGAAAAACCCCTGCCTAGTTACCAAGAGTTAAGCCCATTTTAGTTTTTATTCAATATAATATGTGATACATGTATATATGTTACATTCTCAGAAGCACAAAATCGTAGACCTTTCTCTGGATTGCTAGCTACCAATTGGGATCAAGGCCATTAAACATCCTTGAAATTTGGACCAGTGTAATTCCAGATATACGGGCGTATATTGAAGCCCCTTGGGCTCTTGTTAGCTTTCAGTGACTGGGTGCTGTACTGACTGGGCTGATCAGTGTCCAGAATAATAGGAACTGTGGACACTCTCGTGTTCTGGCACATGTAGGCACCGTCGTGATATGACTGAAACAATGTTGAAAACGACGTTAAATCCTACTCACTCACTCACTCACTCACTTGTTAGCTTTCATATTAACCCTTTCACCGATTATTTCCCCTGACAAAAGTGACCTGCTGACGATCAATTCCCTGAGAACTGTTAAAATTTGTATATGTTGTCTTTGGAATGTTAGAAAACGTGTTTGCGTCTGAGATTTGTAGAAAAACATAGGGACCCCGTCTCCACAATGAACACTCCGGTGTTATTTGCTCCAGTTTTATAGCAAAATAAATAAAATAGCATACAAAATTAGGTTTTACTTCAAGAGAATGCGCTTTCCCCGGCTTTCTCGACTTGAAAACGTCAAAATTCAACGGAGAAATCGTCTTTTTTCGATCGCATTTGACAGTGTTTATCGCGAGTTGTACTCGGCCATTTGCAATGTTTGACCTCTCATTGGAAAGTGTGGGCTTTCCCCTTTCTGTACATCACATGACCTGGGACGGATGGCAAAAATAAAACGGAGGATACGATTGGATTGAAAATGATGTAATTCCATTTTTCCAGCCACTGTCTACGCGCTTCTTATCTGTTGGCGGATGGAGGTCACGTGGGCGAAATTGCGCATACCGATTGGCTCGTCGTCCGAAGGCGGCAACCATCTTGGGCGAAATAGAAAGTTGGTTGTCAAACTTTGTGGATCAAGACTCGTAAAAATATGGAAATAAACTTTGCCGGTTGTCGTTGGCAGTTTTAATCGTCTGGGGAATATTCATCACGCTTTACCAGTCGTGTAACATCAAAAATACAGGAGTTAGGATGAGGTTTTCGATGATTTTTTTCATTTCTGCGGCTTGCTGCCGAGAGGCCCGTCACACGGTATGTGGAAAAAAACGCATTTTTCGCTCCGATTTTTTTCCTTCAACATCTAATTTTGCTTTATTTCTTTTGCGGAACAAACAAACAATTTCGAGAATCAAATTGATCAAGGTTTTGACTTTCCAGCAGTATACAGTGTTTGATAGGTTTCCGTTAAAACGAATGCAAAAAAATAAAAGTGCTGTACCCATCGTGATGGCCAACAGGTTTAAAGCTAACCCGGTCAACCGGGGATGGTCGTACGGGTGGCACTCTCGTTATCCCCGTACACCGGGTTTAATCGGTGAAAGGGTTAATTAATGATTATAGCATTTAGCATTTGTGTTTTGAAATTCAAGGTCATGAGAAACGAACTATCAACTAACAGCTCTAGGCCTGATTGTCATGTACATCTTTGTATGTTCATGTACCTACGTTAATTTATTTTTGTTTTCTCATTACCAGCATACATGTATCTCAAGAATGAATATGCCTAGGTACATGTACACCAAACTTACATTACACATACATGTGGTCACAAAACAGATGTCTATCAATGATCGGTGAGATTTCCCAGATTTAATTGGTCGCCAGATCAGATTGTGTCAATTTGTCACCATTTAATTATTTAAGAAATGACTGCCTGGGAGCAACAAACTGGCATTACAAATGCATGTGGACATGGAGCAGAATTCTGTCGTAAAGTGAGATTGACCTATTTTTGGGGCTTGCATAGCCCGGGTCACTGGGTCAAATTTGTTGCTTTTGTCACCTATTGGTTTTTAACTACCCATACACTTAACTCAAGAACGATTATCCCTTGACTGACTGAGCTTACATTGGACACATACATGCACTTGGGCTTCAGTCAAAATTGGCATCATGTGTGTACATATGTAAATTTGTCCATCTATGTCTATCATTACCACACTGTCCCAGTGATATATAGGATTTACCAAACTTAAATCACTTCGGCTTGTTATTATGATACAGAAATAGTCCGTGAGCTACTAGGGCTCACCTTGCACCCCCCCCCCCCCCCACTACAGACCGAAACTATGTTTTTTATGTGCTTTAGGACATGTCAAATAAGTAACAATTTGTTAACAGTCGATAAACTGCGACTCACTACCCTTTTAATCACTTCGAAATTACTCCTGTGTTAATAAGTACAATTTTTGTGACAATAGGGGGTAGGGTTACAAGAATAGTCTTATCTTCCGTAATTATTATCCAATCTTTATAATGTTGGCCACATATTATTCAGCATTGATTGCTGCATCGAATATTTACAAGATAATATCACTATTTGTTGGGTACGACGTCACACAGGGACCATACATACAAAAGTAGGAGTAGTAACGAAACTGGCGTTTTGGGGTGCGTGAGGGTGTGCTTGAGCGATTGAGGGACCATTCTTGGTTCGAATGCGTCGGGTGAGGTGTCAAAGTGAAGCCCTCGGTATGTAGACCACGGCTTGAGGGATTTCCACATGATCTGTGATGTCATTGGTGACGTCATCAGTAGAAGTAGTAGACAAAGTAGGCATTTTGAGGATGCGGAGGAAGGTTTTTGGGGTAGAGATGGACCATCCGTGGTCTAAATGGACCGTGTGGGGTTTTTGGGGTAGAGATGGACCATCTGTGGTCTAAATGGACCGTGTGGGGTGTCATCTTGTAACTCTCTGCATGTAGATGCAGAGGGACACCCCACACGGTCCATTTAGACCACGGATGGTCCATCTCTACCCCAAAAACCTTCCTCCGCATCCTCAAAATGCCTACTTTGTCTACTACTCCTGATGACGTCACCAATGACATCACAGATCATGTGGAGATCCCTCAAGCCGTGGTCTACATACCGAGGGCTTCACTTTGACACCTCACCCGGCGCATTCGAACCAAGAATGGTCCCTCAATCGCTCAAGCACACCCTCACGCACCCCAAAACGCCCGCTTTCGCTACTACTGCTACTTTTGTATGTATGGTCCCTGTGTGACGTCATACCCAACAAATAGTGATATTATCTTGTAAATATTCGATGCAGCAATCAATGCTGAATAATATGTGGCCAACATTATAAAGATTGGATAATAATTATGGAAGATAAGACTATTCTTGTAACGCTACCCCCTATTGTCACAAAAATTGTACTTATTAACACAGGAGTAATTTCAAAGTGATTAAAAGGGTAGTGAGTCCCAGTTTATCGACTGTTAACAAATTGTTTCTTATTTGACATGTTCTAAAGCACATAAAAAACATAGTTTCGGTCTGTAGTGGGGGGGGGGGGGGTGCAAGGTGAGCCCCAGTAGCTCACGGACTAAAACCTTATAAAAAATATTCAGATTGGCCTAAATTTACTGATTCACTGCCAAGTTAAAACTGTCCCAATTTTGTCACCAATTGCTTGTTGCCATCAGCTGCTTGCTCTTCAACAAGGGCCCTAAATTTTAATAATTCCAAGACCGAGGAGTTCTCAGTTGTGCTTTGTAATATTTATGTTTTGTCTGCATGTATTTGGGACTGTTAGTTGCCTTTAATTTTTAGTCATCATTGTGCCCTGGAAGTGGCTTAATAAACATTTGAAATGAGGATTTGAGCATATCTGGTCATCTAATGATACATGTATATTACTAGTTTATGTTTGAGTTTGGAGCTAATCATGTAATGATGCCATTGTTGAACCATGGGGAGAAGCAGATGGTGGACCTTCCAAGTGTATACACTGAGTATGTACTTGATTCTACATGTAACATTATCTGGGTGAAGTGTTATTATATACTTGTTTGTTTGATGACAGAGAAGTGTGTTTAAGAACAGGTTGTCCCTCTGGCTATGTCTGACCTGAGATAAAGTATTAGATCATATTGTATCCCAGGTCTGATATTGCATCCCATATGTCTTTAGTTCTTCTCTATTTAAATGGCATATGATAATGCTATTAGGCTCATCAAACTTAATAGTTCGTTTGCATCACCTGCTTGCCAGGAAAGGGGAAGAAGCACATTTTTGTTTTCTATTTTTAGTTGGGCTCAGTTTTTTCTATGCATTGAAACTAACTGACGGGTGAACTGTTAATTCTGTTTACAGAATAAATTTATATATTGAAGCATGAACAGAAGCATACATTGTAACTTAGCTCTCTAATTTCTGACAAAGGGAGTGCAATAGGACTTTACATACTTCAAGGCACAGTAAAACAACTTTTCTTAGACACTGCAGAATGAAAATAATATAACTAAAACACAGTACTGAATAGACAATGGTGATTATAGTTGAAGGCAGCAGAGCATTTGTCGTACAACTGATGATTGTATGATCGTTTCTGTAAATCAGAGGAGTGCTATAAATCACACTCCTAAAATGAGTGAGGCGAGTGATCGCACTCCTGAAATTACTATCCTAGCACTTCAGGCCGGGGTCCAGGGGCCGCCTAGGACCCGGAAGCTCAGAGGTCCTAGATTGCTGGAAATGCATTCTGAGCCATTTCCAGCAAATAAATCTGCAAATTCTCCCTTACATTTAATGTGTTTTTTTTTAATTCATGGAGATCCCAATTCCAATTATCTGAAGTTATATACAAGAGTCATGTGCCCCCTTGTCTACACTGTCTGTCCAGTCATGCTTTGTGCTATTATGACAAATAAATTCCAGAGCAGCAAAACTTTACAGAGCTCCGCGATATCATTATGTTAATTTGATACAGCATTTTCCAGACGGAACCTCGGATATGAAGCGATTTTCTTCATAAATTCTTTATGGACGACAACTTGCTTTGGAATATCAAGTCTGATAATAAGATCAAATCAAAACTTGTGCAAAATGAATACCTAAAAAAAGCTTTCGATCGTGACATTTGTTGCAAACAGTGTATTAAAAGTTCATCGCAACGCACGCAAATCAAAACATGGCGCCTGCTAACACCGGCGGGTAAAACAAAAATTTACTCGGATCTTAGTACGGAATAATCTTTCTGGTTCAGCTATGATTTCGCCGCTAGGTTTTATCGAACAGACTGATATATTCATGAATATATATTAGCGCTTTCGAAAACAATATATTTGAATAGTCGTTGGCGATATATTCAACATCTACTTCAAACATCACATCAAAGAGACGATCGGACTCTCCGACTTCGCTGCTAGAATTACAATTTTGTATTTCCCCAAGTAGTCAAGGAATGTACCGCCGAACACAGAAGAGTTCCTATTTTCGTTTCGTGAATGCGTGATGAATTATCGACTTGTATTTTCAAAAAAATACGCATTGGGGTTTGGGGAGCAGGACTTCTCTAGGGGCGCGATCAATCGCGCGCCTTGAAATGAAATTAGGCGAGCGATGGTGCGTGCGAGCGATCGCTCGCCTCAAAAACGAATGACTGATTGTAGGTCATCCCGTGGGGCTCCTGGGGTGTCGATGTGCACACTCCAGGTCATGGTAAGAATAGGTCTCAGCACCTCAGAGAGCTTGTCATAAGAGGCGACTAACTGGGGCACCCGTGGGGATCCCAGGTATGAAAAGGAATGGGACCCCACCCGTGGGGTCTCGGGTGTTAAAAGGGATAGGACCCTACCCGTGTGGTTTCCGGGTGTGAAAAGGAATAGGAACCAACATCGTGATATGACTGAAATAGTGTTGAAAGCGATGTTAAGTCATATTCACTCACTCCCACTCGTTTTCAAGCGCAGCGTAATTAAACCAGGCGTCTGCATCGTTAAATGAAAATGGGAGATTTTCAGCCTGTCAATGGCAGGTATGATTGTTGGTGTTCAGTCATTTTTTAATCTATAGATTTTATTGTACTGCATCAACACCAAATTTTGGGTTATTACTATTAGAACTTAGCGAAGATTTTACACATTTTGTGGCATTGTTCCAGTTGATCTATATGTGAGCAGCAGTCCATTATATGTCTAGTATCATGGAAAAATAGTATGACGAAACAGGGCGACTTCATGGATTAAACTCTACATAACGAGCACTTGGGAACTTCTTGTCTATCACTGATCCAAATTTCCATTCATTTCATGTTTATTTAATACAAAATATGACTGAATATTTGTTTTTGTGTCTGTCCGGTACTGTAGCCGTCCATTGTATTACCTGAAGATCAAGTGACGGTCCATTGTGGTCCTAAAATATGGTCAGTTCGGACTAGCGCGAAACAACGATGGGATCCAATAAATCATCAAATGCACTGTTCCCTCATGAAATGGTATGTTCAATGGAATGTCATATTTTGCATGAAAACTATTAATTTTTTTGTACACACAGTTCTTGCTTCATACTTTCTACACTAACATGTATGTATCCACATGGCAAAATGGCCATACACAAAGTCCAGAAACGTAAGACATTATTCTGGAAACTTACAGCTTTGTTTTTGGTGCCTGGTACTTTGTAAGAAATAAATGTTAGATTTCCGTCCTCTAACTGCTCAGATAATGGATGGTAAAACGGAATTGCCTATTGTTTTGGGACGAAGACGCAGGCCTCTACTCATTTGAAATTCAATTACCCCTGACAACAAAATCTGATAGACCTGTTCAGATCACATGATGTGGCTCTTGATTTTCATCTCTTCTCCAACAATTTTGATTAATTTTTCAATCTGCTTTGCTCTCAAAAGATATTTTACCCATATATGATTCTGCAACAATGGGTAGAGTCTTATGAGGTAGCAGCTGCAGTGTGCAACATTGTTGCATGAGGCAAATGTCCTGCCCTGGCTGTGATCATGAGGGAGAGAGTTAAATGTAAATGAGCCCAGCAGTGAAGAAAGACGGGTCGTGCATGACTGTAAATCGCTGCAAATTCCACTTGCAGTTTAACTGAATTTCCACTGGAAATTACACTGGACACCACTGTGAGATTGCAAGCTGCCATAAATCTCAAAATGTCTTGAAAAGTCCCTGGTATTAACATATCTTTAAAATTCTCCCAAAATACATTGTCGGTCATATAATTTTCTTGTTGAAAAGTCAACAAAATTTTCTGGATTTCGTTCAGAAAAGTTTGTTTCTGAAGTCCTTGAACATCATACATTTATTTCAACAAGAACACATGTTGGATCTACAAAATCGTGTTGTCCATGTAATTGTTGCTGATACTGCTACATGTATTATCTAATGTCATCTCATTTCGAATCTTTTGTTTTGTTGGGAATGGGAGACTTGCACAATACCCACAATCCATGCAGAGTTTATGATTGCCACTTTCTTTTTGTTGATTTTGGCCCATTTGACCAATCAACTGACAGAACTAGTTCTTTCAGTTTACCTTCTGGTAGAAGCTTCCCATTCACCAAGAAAGATGAGTGTCGCACTTCATGTACATTGTACAGTAGTCTGGTGATGACACATGATATGTTTGGTACTTGTATATAATATTTAACTTGATATGAATTGTATTCCTTGCCAATCCGTCTTTCTTGAGCTCGTAATCTGTGACCAGTGTGTGGAGACATTTCTATGTCGTGGCACAGAGATCTCGTCCCATTATTCTCAGAGGATCAAAGGAGTTCCGCAGTTGAGAGGTAATTTTTCAGGATGGTACCTGACCTCACGTTAAATACGTATGACCCTATGGAATTAGATGGTAATCCAGCGACTAGTATTTCATCATGGAAACCAGATAGCGTCACACCTTTGTAGTGGTTACGCACTGTAGCATGCAATCTTGCAAACGCTTTTAGTTCCAGTTGACGGCTGAAGGTGTTCGCGTGAGCAGACATCGTGAAGTTAAGACTACCTGTAGATTGGATGATTCAATTCATTGTGTTTCATCCTACAGACTAATACATGTAGAAGTTCCTAGGATTCTTCAAGCATGATTCAGAAGTCTTAATATGTAATCTGAAACCTGCAGATTTTGGTTAACATTGGAGGCAGTAACGGCTGGAGGGAGGGATTATTTTGATGTAGTGTAACTCTTACTCTTACAATTTAGGATTTAAGCAACTGCATGTGAGAATCTCTCAGAAGTTGAATTCAATTGGTAATCTATGCGTACGTGTAGCACTACCAAAAATAGTGATTTTATACCAGACTTCGTGCTGAACAGACACCTCCCCAGGGTTTTATCTACATCTAGGGGTGATTTCAGGCCCGTCCACAAAAATGACAATTTCTATTTCATTTAATTTTTTTTTGAATTAGCATGTCGGTATCCCCAGCCTGCGGTTTTTGCTTTGACTTCCGATGTCGATTTCTGCTTGACATCAAAGCAGTTTGGCCCGCGATGAAATTGAAACCTGTCACATCTCATACCTCGCAGCGGATTGGCCTAATCAATCAGCTTAGCGCATTCACTGATTGGATTGATTCAGGGGAAACCCCTTCATCTATTTATATCCAGAACTCGTATGAGTAACTAACCAAGCCAGTGTATCGATCCCAATAGATCGATCGATACACTGGCTCGCGAGGATGCCTGGGCAGGGCACACGCCTAGTATTTCGCCATGAGTAGCTTGATTCACCATGCTGCATACAGCTATTTTTTTTCACAAAAAATAAGTAGAGGGTCCCTACTCAAACTTTCTAGATGAAACCACAGGCCCGCAAAACAAGAGATTTTGGGGGGGTGGGGGGTGTGGTATTAGGGTGAAGTGTCGAAATATGGGGTCTCTATATATAACCCCATGCTTTATATAAATAAACATAAAGGTGTGAAACGGACTTTGGGTGAATCGAGAAATAAACGGTTTACCGCCAAACAAAATACAGCAGCATATTCTACAAGTATCACTTTATATACTCCCGTCGTAAAATTAGTAAATTTGTGCAATTTTTTACCTTTGCCAGGCGATTCAAAATCCAACGTAACTGTCCGTCCATCTAGGAACAGTTAGATTATGGCGGGCTTCGTTCTCAATTCTGATTGGTCAGTCACGACAGCTGATCAGTGCGTGACCTCTCTTGCCGAAGGCGTGTCTCTACTGACCAATCAGAATTGAGAACGAAGCCTGCCATAATCTAACTGTTCCTAGATGGACGGACAGTTACGTTGGATTTTGAATCGCCCAGCAAAGGTAAAAAATTGCACAAATTTACTAATTTGACGACGGGAATATATAAAGTGATACTTGTAGAATATGCTTATGTATTTTGTTTGGCGATAAACCGTTTATTTCCCGATTCACCCAAAGTCCGTTTCACACCTTTATGTCTATTTATATAAAGCATGCGGTTATATATAGAGACCCCATATTTGGACACTTCACACCCCCCCAAATCTCTTGTTTTGTGGGGCTGTGGATGAAACCCTGCTCCCTTCATTAGACCTGACCCAATTTCCAGCCAGGTTTATGACCTTTGACCTGGTGATTTTATACCTGAATGTGGTTACTTGACCTTCGTGTGATACAACGCACAGAAATGATTTTCCTGTTATCCGTGACAGGTGCATTATGAAACACAGAAAAGCTTTTCGGTAAAAGTTTAGTGTAGAGTGGGCTATTTGCTTGGGTGTACCAATCATAATCAATGCTGATTCCCTTTAATAGAAGCGGAGAGTTGTTCCTGATATAATCTGCATGCATGTATTTCAATGATGTTGATATTGTATCATAGCTATACCTATATACATGTGCAATATTGTAAAGTTATTTTGTGACCGCTCCAATGCAGGACGTCTTGGCTATAATTGTTAGTTACTGCTTGTAACAGGGTGGCCTGAATTGTGCTCCTTCGAAACTTACACTCGGTGGTCCCTTGTATACTCTTTTTATTTTCAACAATGCTGGTTTAATGTGGGTCAGTTGTAGCTCTCAATGTTATATTTATGCTTTTCTGAATGAATTGTGATGAAGAAGACCTGCTGATATTTTGGCTATTTTCTACAGGGTCCATCGTTGTCCAACATATGGTGGCCATAAGTCACAAACGCTGCAGACTTTGAACGTGGCAGGGAATGGAATAAGTTTGTATCCCAGGGGTTAACAATAAAATCTTTTCTTAGCGCCACTATTTTTCCGAATTGCCAATCGTCAAGAGAACCATTCAGTGGCAGACATTTATTGGTAGAGCCATTTTTACGCACTATGTTTACTATTTCATTCTTATATGAACAATAGAATGGCTCCCATCTGTTTCGGATTCTTTTCATGCCTGCTGGTTTCTCCGATATAGCTCAGGGGGTCGTCAGGAGACAAAAAATCAAAGTTCATTTTTGTCTATCTTGTGTTGTTTTCTACAAGTAAGAATGTGGACACCTCTGGAGAATTGATAAGATGTGGCTCTGGAAATTTTTATGGAAATTCTGACATTTGGAGGAGTTTTTGACAGAACTGTGCAATGTATACATGTATGTTGAGCCCAGGGCTGTAGCCAGGATTTACTGAGGGGCGGTTCGCCTTCACTCCAAAAGGGCACATCAGGGGGTCCACTGTTTGGGAAAAGGGGCAAATAGGGGGTTAGCTTCAGTGTTTGAAAAGGGCATTTATATATGAATATATAATATTTCCGAAAGGTGGGTTCGCCCGAACCTAGAAAACCCCCCTTGGCTACAGGCCTTGGAGCCATAGGGAAAATTCTTCTTTCTGTGTCCAGGAAATGGTTCTCTGCTTTGGTACTAAATATTGCTCCTTCTCACATTTGGTACTGATAATTTTGCTGTTTGTCACATTTAGTACTGATAATCTTCCTGTTTGTCACATTCAGTACTGATAATCTTGCAGTTTGTCACATTTAGTACTGATAATCTTGCTGTTTGTCACATTTAGCACTGATAATCTTGCTGTTTCCACATTTGGTACTGGTAGGCCTACTGCTAATCTTGCTGTTTGTCATATTTAGTACTGATAATCTTGCTGTTTGTCAAATTTGGTACTGCTGATCTTGCTGTTTGTCACATTTAGTACTGATAATCTTGCTGTTTGTCACATTTGGTACTGCTATTGCTGTTTGTCATATTTAGTACTGATAATCTTGCTGTTTGTCACATTTGGTACTGCTAATCTTGCTGTTTGTCATATTTAGTACTGATAATCTTGCTGTTTGTCACATTTGGTACTGCTGATCTTGCTGTTTGTCACATTTAGTACTGATAATCTTGCTGTTTGTCACATTTGGTACTGATAATCTTGCTGTTTGTCACATTTGGTACTGATAATCTTGCTGTTTGTCACATTTGGTACTGCTGATCTTGCTGTTTGTCACATTTAGTACTGATAATCTTGATGTTTGTCACATTTAGTACTGATAATTTTGCTGTTTGTCACATTTGGTACTGATAATCTTGCTGTTTGTCACATTTAGTACTGATAATCTTGCTGTTTGTCACATTTGGTACTGCTAATCTTGCTGTTTGTCACATTTGGTACTGATAATCTTGCTGTTTGTCACATTTGGTACTGCTGATCTTGCTGTTTGTCACATTTAGTACTGATAATCTTGATGTTTGTCACATTTAGTACTGATAATTTTGCTGTTTGTCACATTTGGTACTGATAATCTTGCTGTTTGTCACATTTGGTACTGATAATCTTGCTGTTTGTCACATTTGGTACTGCTGATCTTGCTGTTTGTCACATTTAGTACTGATAATCTTGATGTTTGTCACATTTAGTACTGATAATTTTGCTGTTTGTCACATTTGGTACTGATAATCTTGCTGTTTGTCACATTTAGTACTGATAATTTTGCTGTTTGTCACATTTAAATGATGGACATGTAAACTTACTGGTAATGGAATTTACATAAATTTTTGGCATTAACAATTGTGGGACAAAACCCTACCACCAGATTGTTGACTACAAGTATGTTACTGTGTTCTTAATTATAATGCTGATTGCTCAGTCAGTCCATGGAGCTGGAAGTGATATTGAGGTGGGCTGCAGCTAAATTGCTGGTTTCAAACAGCCATGCAGCAGGTACATGTATCGCCACCTAAATGTATTTTGTTTGACAAAAAGTCACCTATAAAGGTCTTCTGATTTGATGCATGTCTCCTACTACTAAACCTGCATTACACACCTCACAGAGTTGGCCTGTATATCACTTTTACTTGCTTATGGTGCAAATTGCAATCAAGAGATGAATGCTATTTGTAGTTGGCCTACATGGTTCCTGGAGAAAATCATTATATGTGCGGCTCTCATATTTATGGGGAAGACTCGCCTGGCATGATACTTCTCTTTGATATATGTATAGGCCTACATTGTAAGGGAATTCTAGCCTCTAATCTACATGTCTGTAGCTTGTAAGTGTTATCCAGCAGAACATTCAGCAATTTGCTCGTTGCTAGATAAAATCTTAGTGCTGTTTACAGAGGTGTAGTAAGGGTAACCCAAACACCATATATCACTAGTCCACTGGCTGTTTACTGCTACATTCCACATAGCCTAGTATGTTATTGGGGTATGTCAAACTTTAGGTAAATATAATCTGCTACCTTTGCATGTACATGCTAGTGCTGAAGGTTTCTGACTTTAAAGCACATACATTCAGGCTGGGCTTGAATATTGGGGGGTGCAGGCAGACAATGGGTTGGGGGCCGGGGAGGGGGGTGTGCATCCCCCTCAGATGGGCCATCTTCATACTCAAGTCAGTTTCTACGCTCGAGTTAGCCTTCATATATCAGCCCATCGGCTCTCTTCGAAAGAATTTATAAATACATGTACATGCAGACATGAAATGTCATTGACCTAACCGATTTGAATTTCAAAATGGGCTGTATGAGGGGGGTTACTGATTGGCTGTCCTACATGTATGTATCTGGCTACTCCTACCAAGTCACACTTCACCCACATGTCACACTTCACCCTACAGTCATTGGATATGTTCTGATTGACTCATCTCTGATTTGTAGATGAAATTCACACCTCATGTTTTGGATGCTTTTACATGTAGGTGTCCGAATCATCAAGGCTAACTTCAAAATGTGAAGGGAGAAGGTGTCTTGTGTTTGCAGATGTCAGAAGGGGGATGTGGGGTCTTGCGCCAGAATTTAAAAAAATTTAGATATGATTTAAACACGTTTTGGCGGATCTGAGAAGCTTGAAAAGGGCAGAATATTTCGCAATAAAACTATGTCGCAAAAGTTTTTAAAAAATGTATCAGTGTTTCTGCATATGAACTATGCTGGGAGCCTGAGGCATAACTGTTCGGCCTGCCCATCTGTCTGTCTGTCCATCACACTACATGTATCTTGTGTAATAAAACTATTTCCAGTTTTCACTTTGTACACGTATTGAATGTGGTTTAGCGATGTGCATATTGTATTTAGGAGATGAAATAATATTTTTTGTCATGTTTATGACATTTTGGACTTTGCCAATTTCCTGCATCTGTTGGACTGCACATGTATGTTCAATACACATTTGTCTACGAGGAGAGATGACTGCCAAGGAGTGCGTATTCAACGGTGTTCAGTGAACTGTAGTTTTTGTCTGCATTGGGACATCTTTTAGTGGAGTTGTCCATTTTATTTATCAAACAAGGCAAGTTGCACATGTAGATTGCCTTCAAAAGTATCGAAGGACTGCAGGTATTTTGGTAATTAAACAAAAGTTTCCATTCTCATGATAATTTTGTCATGAATAACGGTCAGTGGGATTGTACATACTTGTAGTTATTTGTCATTGGGTCATTTTGACATGAGATAATTTGACATGCCCATCGCGATATAGCTGAAATATTGCTGAATGCGACATTATATCTCAATTCTCTCTCTCTCTCTCTCTCTCTCTCCCAAAGCTCTGTGACGGAGTGTCACACATGTTATATGTATTAGATTTGATGGAATCAAGTAGCAAGTGTACATCAAACTGTATAGAAAGTAATAAAAACTACATACGATATTGTCTCTAATAATTCAATCACAGGAAGTGAAATTTTGCACTATAAAATCTGAGAGTGATCAA
Source organism: Hanleya hanleyi (assembly GCA_036873755.1). Lineage (NCBI taxonomy): Eukaryota > Metazoa > Mollusca > Polyplacophora > Lepidopleurida > Hanleyidae > Hanleya > Hanleya hanleyi. The sequence continues at coordinate 167,710 of JAVTVY010041403.1, read as the reverse complement.
TTTATTCGAACAGGAAGTTTACAAAATGATTCAAAATCATGTATATGATCGATTTCTTCATTATTTCAATGATTTTATTGGGTTATCAAATTTATTAGAAACACTGATTAAAATCTGTCCCCAAAATTGGGTGTGGTTGAATTATGATAGGGAGATTGAATTATTAGAGGGATTACCATAGTTTATGTACCATAGATTATTGCCTTTTAAAACCCAGTGTATACATTTCCGGTATTTGGGGAGACTTTACTTTATCCACACTGTAGAGCAAACACCAGAAGAAAGAATGAAAACAAAATGTTTTGGGCATTTTTTGTGCAAGTTTAGGGTCAACTGGCAGCTCATAGGCATGCCCTCTGTGACGATGCCCCCTGGTGGGATATTTGGTCTAACCAAAGTGCAAATTTACGGAGGTCATGAGGTCAGGAGCCGAGCTCTCGCAGGTCCGACAAGATCACCTATCTGCCATGTCTGCTGTGGCTTTGACACATCTATCTTTACCTGCTCCAGTCTGCAAATAAGGCCATACAAACTTCTTCAGGTGTTTAAAGTTTACTAACACAGCCAGCTGTTCAGGTTTTTATTGCAGAATATTTAGCCTCTTCTTGATTTGCAGGTGTATCAAATAAAATAATGATTTTAGATGGAGATGCAGTGACTCAATACTTTTACTTTGCCCCAAGGGTAAGAGATTTGTTTTTTAAAAGAAGCTTGCTGATACTTGTAGTAGTTTTATCTTCTCTCAAAGTCTGCTTTGTGTTCACAATATCCTACTGTTGTGAAGTAAAATGAAATTTCCCATGGATACGCTAGGGGACAAAAAATACTTGGCAGTTTTAGATCGACTGGGCTAGGCCGGCAATTATTATTTCGACCCCTGTAAACACCGCAGCAAATACAGACGGACAACTCTAAATCACAAAGCGGAAAATGTACATGGATTGCATGATAACTTACTTGAAGAAGTGGGAATAAAAGGATCTCGTATAACTTGATCATGAGATGAAAATTCCCACTCGAGAGGAGGAGGTTAGGATGTATTTACCTTCTCGAGAGTGAGAATTTTCGTCCCATGATCAAGTAAATATGGGATTCTTTTTCCCATATATTTTAAATTATTACTTTAATCAGTATTTTATTAAAAATATCAATGACACATTGAGAGAAATGTATGTGTGTGGGATGAATTATTCCAGCACGTTATCCCGCATAGGAATACGAAGTATTATATGGCAATATTTGTGTCCAGAATATACAGTACAGGCCAGAAAGAAGTCAACCTTGAATGCGACTAGAGAAAACCAAAATGTGACCAAATTTTTGTCATTAGTTACAGAAGTGTGCATGTTTTGATCGTGGCTGAAGAAAACAACCTCACGACTACGAATACAATAGACACACGCAGGCTGAGATATGTACCAAATGCATCAGTGTATCTCATGCCTCTTGATTGTATGCAAAAATGCACAAGAGGGTTTTCCGACATCATTTTTCCTCAATTTGATTTCTCGCGCAGTACTTCTTCTCTGCATGATCCATCAGCTTATTTTGACCATGATTTGCTTATGAGAGAATCGCGTTCAAGGTTACATTATTTCTGCCCTGTACTGGTACTGTAAAGTAGATTGGGCCCTGCCTTTCATGGTTTGGCCTGTCCAGTCACGCTGCAGTAGGCCTCTATGCTTTAATGACCATAGAGACAGGAAGATGTGCCCACTGCCCAGATAATTGGATTCCCACTGTAAACGTGTTACTCTTCAATAAAGGAGGGGTAGAAAAGTCGGGGACATAAGCTTACTGTCCAGAAATACTGTTTGTGTTCTCTGCTTTGTTAACCTATTTTACACCTTTGAGAATGTGGAGGCATCTACACTGAAATTATAATATCACTATAATTGAGAATAACCTTTCGGTCGTGCGAGATGCTTGTTTTGAACAATACCCAACGCTTTACCGGCATGACCAGATACAAACAGACTGACTCAAACAATACCGGACAACGATGACAGGGACTGTGCACATATAAAAGATGAAGGACAATTTCCAACACCGTCCTACTGAGAATGGGTTTATTTTTCACACCCACCAATAGACAAGAGTAGCTGTACAGGAGTTTGTGTACATGCATGTTAATTTTCAATAAAACAAAATACCCGACTCAATTTATATTTCCAAAATTTTATCACATCATTATCAGCCAAAAAATGTTTTCACGCTGAAGTTCAAGACACTGAATAATCTTGAAAGAGATTTGCATACACAGTGCTCTCTGGGATGTTTTAATAAAATTGAGGCCTATCACTGAAGGATTTGCCTTTCAAAAATATGACCTCCGAAACCATATATTCCATCTGTCAGCGGCCATCACTCCTGGACATACGGCAGTGCTTCGGATTTGAAAAATCCAGAAGAGCTAAAAATCGCTCTTCTAATTTTGTCAAGAAGAGCGATCACTCCTCTAAACATGTGGCTGTCGCCATCGGGACCCCTCGGGTCGGGCCCAGAGCAATTGTGGAAATAATGTTTCTGACCCCAACAACTCACATATTTGGGGTGGGCATAATTTTACCTGTATGATATAGATCATAGACAGACAAAACAATATAGCAATAGAGCAGTGATTACCTATAGTAGATGTAGTCGAACGATTACATGTATTGTCTATTCACAGCAATCCACACAGGTTTGTGTGAACTCCTGAAAAACACATCCCATGGCACCGACTTTCAATAGGCTTCTGGTACTGGCTGTATTAAACAACTGTATGAAGTTTCATTGTTGTGAGTGAAGGACTTTTTGAGATAATGTGTTTACAAGGATATGGACCAACAGACATGTATAAAGGGGCAGAACTCCTGAAAAACACATCCCATGGCACCGACTTTCAATAGGCTTCTGGTACTGGTTGTATTAAACAACTGTATGAAGTTTCATTGTTGTGAGTGAAGGACTTTTTGAGATAATGTGTTTACAAGGATATGGACCAACAGACATGTATAAAGGGGCATAACTCCTGAAAAACACATCCGATTACACCGACTTTGAATAGGGTTCTGGTACTAGCTGCATTAAACAACTGTATGAAGTTTCATTGTTGTGAGTGAAGGACTTTTTGAGATAATGTGTTTACAAGGATAAAAACAGACAGACATGTATAAAGGGGCATAACTCCTGAAAAACACATCCAATGGCACCGACTTTCAATAGGCTTCTGGTACTGGCTGTATTAAACAACTGTATGAAGTTTCATTGTTGTAAGTGAAGGACTTTTTGAGATAATGTGTTTACAAGGATATGATGGACAGACGGACGGACGGACAGACGGACGGACGGACAGACGGACAGACGACGGAGGCAACGACAATACCGCTCGGGCAGAATCTGCCCGAGGGGTAAAAAATCCTTCTAAAAACTGTTAGAAGAGCTATTTACGAGAATGGGGATGTAACTAGTAACTCCCATTTTATGATTCTTCTTGCAAGAAAAGTATTAGTATTATTTTCAAATGAAATGCGACATGATATTATCCGACAATCATGTATGAAATGTTGATAATAAACGTAAGCGAAACCAGTTATCCTTGATGTGTTTCATTGTTATTCCTTTATTTTTTTCTGTGCCTTTCCTCGGATTCTGCGATCTTTGAGAATTTTGTCAATGTTTTGCGCAGTTTGCGAAACTTCTGTTACGGTACCATGCCGTTTTCAGCCGTATACGATAGAACACCACCAGTGTTCCACCTTTTAAATGTTTCTAGTCTAACTGTTGGTGGAAGTCTTGTAGCCAGTTTGCTTATTCGCGGCCACAAACGATCAAACAAATCCCAAAATCAGACGAACGCGCCAACAACAATATGTTGGTCGACACATCCACACACAGAATGCAACTGTATCCGCCGCTGTGATTGGTCAGTATTTACACAGCTGTAGAAATTTAACCAATTATAAGCGAGGACGTTCGGTGGGGACCAAGTTTAACTCCTTTGCCAGAAGAGCTCGCACACTTCCGGATTTTCGTGAACGAAACGTCTTGCGTTTTCGTGGAAAGTTATTAGAGGTAAATAAAGATTATTCCATACGATAAATTCAAGAAGCACGAAAAAAAGAGCCTCTAAATTTTGATTCAGGCGCGCGATTGAGCGCTTTCGCTCTCGCGCTTCTTAAATCCGAAGCACTGATACGGAACCAAGGTTCGTCAACCAGAAGGACCAGTCACTGTAATCTGTACATGTATAACACAAACACGTCACATGGCACCTTTTCCTTGCCACTTCTTGTTGCAATTGATTGGCTGGAGTGCGTTTTTTGATGCAATAGGGACATGTGGTTGCAGAGTGTAATGTACAATGTAGTAAGGCAGTGAATTATCCACACACAGGCATCATTGGATGTTGTTCTTTTGCCACTCATGATCTCTAATCCGACACTGATTGGTTCATGTAACTGGTGATTGGATCCAACAATCCTGTTGTGTTTACTCGCACATGGGAGTTTTTGAACGCGGAAGATTTTGGACACAAGTTTTTGACTTCAAACATTAAAGTGAAATATTTGTATCCCTGCAGTTTCCTGGCATCAGAAAACTCCAACTTTGTTCCTTGCTCATGAGGAAATTTCTCGAATTTTTGGACAATGTTGTCAAACTATCGAGAAACTGGTGTTCAAAAATGACCATGTGGGCTGGGCTTTAAAGAGGTAATCAGCCTCACATCCAGGCTGGAATCACGGTCTCTCAAATTCTACAAAAGTGATATGTTAATATGACAGGAACAAAATAAAATGCATTTGACCACAAAAAAAACTAAATTTGTGTCTATCATTTATGAGAAAATGGAAGGATTTGCCCCTCAAATATAAATGGCATGGTAGGCATTAAATTTCTCCATGACCATGTCTCCAAGCATATACATGCGTGGTGCTTTCTTCCTATACCCTGCCACTCGACCGAACCATGGACGCGAGCCATGACGTTATCGCATTGCTGCAGCTGTTCAGCATTCAGATTTGTGAGCATCGCTAAATCTACCAAACATCAGGCAATGACAGTTTCACCTCCTTGCACTTATATTCAATGGCGAGACAGAAATATATCAAAGTGGGAAATTTCAAATTTTTCTGACAAGATATTCTTGCATTCATTGTATGGTGATTCCACTATCATATTAAAAATATAATATATACATGTACATGTATGATGCTTCATCAAACTTCCCTGCTGAAAACCACAGGGGAGAGTTTACAAAATCCATCGATTTTGGGACTGATTACATGTACATCTTCAAGCCACTGAGGCAGGGTAGCAAATTACCGTACCAGATGTACATGTACACTTTAATACCAGTACATGATTGTAAGCCTGATACAGGGATGTTTAGGAGTACTTAGAGATGTCTACTTTATATAATTTACTTGTACAGATTAAATCATTCCAGACTTTGTTTACAATAATTTACATCATACACTTCCACAGTTTTGATAAGCTACTGGTATGAGGTCAGGTTTATGTAAACGTTTTGAGGCAGGTGTCGGCACTAAAAGTGTGAGGTGCTGAATGTTTAGGCTGCTGAAATGTTTTTGTACCGGACTACCTTTCCACCCATATGTCCGATCTTGTAGACTTTTAAAGCTGTGGATTGCCCGGAGGTGTGCTTAGTTCAGTCCCTGGTGAAGTATTTAAGGTACTCTTTCTTGCCCTGCACATGTAAAGTTACATATGGTTTGTATACTTTTCCAGATTTCCAGAGAGAAGGATCATGCACATTAATTGCTTCAAGAGGAATTATGATTACAATTCAATATGTCCTAGTTCCACTTCCAGTACCTACAGTTGCTGAAGCACATGTTTGATAACATTTTAGCATCCTCCTTACGTCAGCGTCTGTACAGGCAGTGTAACAAACTCTTATTGATTCTCTACAGAGGTGACTAGCTGGGGCACACATGAGGTTCCCAGGTGTAAAAAGGAATAGGACCCTACCCATGGGGTTCCCGGGTGTGAAAAGGAATACATGCAGGACCCAAACGTTATGATGTGACTGGAATATAGTTGAAAGCGACAAACATATTCACTCACTCACTTGATTCTCTACATTAACCCTGATGTTCGATTGAATCGTTATTCAACGATAGGCCTACTAACTGGGATATTTTCTCAGTACTCCACAAACTTACATTACAATTTACATGTACTAACAAGAACACTTTCTGTATTATGATTCAAGTGTTCTTTTTAGTTCATGTAAATTGTAATGTAAGTTTGTCGAGTACTGAGAAAATGTCCCAGTTAGTGATGATGCACCAGTTTTCTTCTCGCGAAATCATGCAATCAGAAGCTGTTAAAATAACAAAATGATTTACTAATTTAGATCTGGTTGTAAGAAGACTTGACAGATACTGTCAAACATACATATGTACTGCACTGGCTGGGCTGGTCAGTGTCCAGGGTAATAGGAACTGTGAACAGTCTCGTGTTCTGGCACATGTACACACTGTCGTGATATGAGTGAAACAGGGTTGAAAACGAAGTTAAACCTTACTACTCAATTAATCAAACATACATATGTATTGCCAACACATTTTTTGTCTGTCTACCATATATTGTTTGGCTCATAGAGGTACTGGCATTGGGGTCAGATCAGGGGTTATTCTTGACAAAAGTTTTTCATCTACTCAATTTCTGAATTCAATAAAACTCAATTTTTTTCGCGCGCCTTCGGCGCGCTAAATAATGCCTAAAACTCAATTTTTCCCGATTTTCATCGAATGAAGTATGAAAACTCAATTTTTCCCAATTTTCATCGAATGAAGTGCGAAAACTCAATTTTTAGTGCCTTTTCATCTTAGAAATAGGAATAGCATGCAAAAAAAATACATGCAATACCCAAAAAAAAAGAGATTGCGTACGGGCGTTTCAGAGGTATATTTCTTCCAGTGTAAATCTAAATGATGAAAAATTCTTCTGTGCTTGAAAACAGCTGATGCATACACAGGTTTGCAGTATGCATCTCAAATGTCAGTTGTATGGCCAACATTTTGGTTGGCTTTCAGAAAAATGAAAATAAAATGCGCCCTCCATCACGTTTTTTTTCACCCCCTCTACAACATTGTGTTGTTGTTGATGCACAGCAATACCGAACCGACGTGTTGTGAAAATCAAAGTTCTTGTCTCGCATTTTCGATTACATAATCTATTACAAAATCTATTCATGGAGACACTTTATATTTCTTGACATCTGGCAGCTCTACATATATCATCCCGCCTACTTTCACTTTCAGCGACGTGCAAATGCCTGCGTCTGACTCTCCCCATTTACTGGAGTTTATTATTGATCATCGACGAGGAGTCAACTGTATGAATGTCTCCATGCATAGATCTTTATTCAGTTCTTTATTTTTCTAAGTTCAGTTTTTCAGCATTTTAACTGTTACGCTGCGGCGAGTCGTTCAAACGGCTCTCGTCTTTCTATACGAAAAATGCGACGAGCCGTTGCTTCTGCCAATGCGAGTGCAGCGATGTACCATTCTGAAATCGCTTTTTTCAAATTTACCTCGATAAAAACCATACATATATTGTTAGCTAAGCCTGATTTGATTTCTTGAATGTAAACTTGATATTCTGTCTCAGAATAACGAAGTCGGGAGGAAGAAATAAAAATGAAAAATAAAAAAAAAACACCAACGAAGATTTCCATAAAACGTTGTCGAGAAGCCGCCCAGAAAATATAAAATACTCACAGAAAACCCCTTCAAAATATATGATTCTTTGGTATAGTTGAAGTACAGAAGCTCAGTTTATATTTCCAAAATGCGGGTTTCGATTAAATCCGCTAAACAAACTTTATTTTCAAATTTCTTTCGAGCTTCTGCGCCACGTAATTTCGTTGCGATGAGATAAAAATGGCGTTTCCCTCAGATCAGCTTGACCCAGTTGAAGGCGATGTAGGTTACGTTACCCCGCTTGTCCAATCAAGGTAACCGATACAGGATCGGCTGTTACCGTTACTAGAGAAACGGGAAAACACCCCTTGCAGTTTTTCGATGTTATCGTCTGTTTGATTGGCCATCGGTCGAAATCACGCATTCAATCAGAAACTACAAGGAATTCCCTTTCCAATGAAACGTCATACGCCCGCATGCAAAGTGGAACAAAACGTAGGCTGTGCGTATAACAACAACAACGCACACATCGCTCTTCCACCACGTGAGTGCAGTCTTTTCTTTCTTCTCGCGAGCTGTATTATCTTTGCATTTCGTTACAGAAACTCAATTTTATTGAAGGAAACTCAATTTTTTCGCGCGCCTACGGCGCGCGAATGTCCGAAAAATAAAATACTCAATTTTTTCATGGAAAACTCAATTTCCAAAAAAACGTCAAAACTCAATTCTTATTTGTTTTTCATCGGGGTTACCCCGATGAAAAACTGTCAAGAAAAACCCCTGCAGATAGACATTTGTAGGTTCATATAAAGCATAAATCCTGTTTCTTCTACCAAATACCCCCTGCACACTTTGCATGAAAGCATACAGAGAAGCTTTGTAAAATGTGACTTTTTAAGACAATAAAACAGATGTGGCGAAAAACATATTGAAGACGTAAACCTCTGACGAGTGACTTCTGATTATGATCACGTCATATGGTATCCACTCATCAGTTGTGTTGAATGTTCTAATATGACATAAGTTATTCCACTGGGTATGATGATATCGAGACATCAACCAACGCAATATGTTGTAACTTTGTGACGTTGGCATTACAGTGGAAATATTGCCCTCTTATTTGCTATGTCTGATTGCTCCCTACGAATCGATCATATTCGTCAAGAGTCAACAGATCATGGTCTTTTGCCATTTCCAAACATACATGATATTTGAGAGTTTCAAGTTTGTTCTCTTCTAACTTCAGCTATTCCCCCCAAATCAGTTAACCAATATAAATGTCAAATATACTGTCTTACAACAATTTAGCATCCAAAAAGTATGGGGTGTGGGGCCAATTTGGTAGGATCTTTAAAATCTTCTCTTTCATTCGTTCGACATGCATGTGTAGTGTCGCCACACTGTGTCGCTTAAATTTTTATTGAGATTTTATATTTGATCTGATCGATGTTATATGTTGTATTTTGCAGAGACTTGAGGTTTAACCACATTAAAGACATTCCAGCCGGAGCTTTCAAAAATTTGCAAAATCTCCATACATTGTAAGTATACTGTATATATTGTCAGAAGGAAGATTTACATTTTGCAAACTTTGTAATCTTTTAATGATGCAATGGGGACTCCGCAAAATGAGCTTGGTCTGACCGCTAAACATCATGTTTAACCCAATGTTGTTTTTGTATTGCCAAATAGGATGTTAAATCAAATTTTCTCCCTCATTTCCACTGCATTACCTTTTGAAATTAAAACCACATACAATATATCAGTGTTCGAATTTAAGAAAAATTTGAACCAGTCCGCCGGACTGGTGAGCCAAAAATGTAACCAGTCCGCAAATATTTTTACTAGTCCGTTAATATTAAATAAAATATGATGTGGGAACATTTGTCATCATGAATATTTTGTGCTCTGTGGTGGTTGCTACTAAATAAGAAATTAATAACTGTGCATTTCTTGAATTTCTTGAACGCGTGTGAAGATAATCACAGACGACAAACCCCGTCGGCTAGACTTTGACGGCGACTTTGACTGCACGTGTCGTCGCGAAAAACACTGCTTCAACAAACGCCATTTCAAGCCAAAAAATCTGTAGATTTCTTTCGAAGTTGATGGAGAATACGTTTAAAATTGTCCTGGTAAACATGATCAGATCGACTGAAGCGTATTTATAGTGCTGATTTCTCGATTCCCGATCTGGAATTGGGAGCTTTATTTTCTTAAAAGATCGCCAACCTGCATTGCCATGCTGCATTACAGTCACACTTTACGGTATGCTGTGTTCGCACCGCTTTACGGTTGTTGTTGTTGTCGTAAAATGCGGCCGTGGTCGTGATTTCGTTGGAATGTGCTGGAAATTGTTTTAGACTCCCACGATTTATTTAGACTTGATCGGGTAACCGAAAACAGACATTAGTTTTTTCATTCTTTACAAATTGTGCGCGGAGATATCCAGAGAAATAGTTTACACAATGAACTGAGAGCTTTTTTGTTACCAGTCCGACGGACTTGTTGTTCAGTCACTCGCACCAGTCCGTTTGATTTTTTACCAGTCTCGGACTGACGGACAGGTGCCAAATTCGAACTCTGTATATATCAACATGGTATGAAAGTACATGTTGGTACATTTTCTGGTTTATAAGGCTGATTCAGTCTCGCAATTTAAATTCTAGTAGAGTGGACGTAAAATAAGTACTTCTTTTAGAGTCGATTTTTAAAACTATACATTAGCTCACTATGGAGCTATCATCACCAACTTATTGTTGAATAGTCCGGGATGTTAGGGCATAAAAGGGACTGTTTGGTTCAGATTCTTCCAAAAGCACCAAATTTGGCCCATATGTCGCCCATACAATACCTGTTCGATTTTTGACGGGCGCCAAGGTAGTCGCCCCCTGGGGCCGCCATGCTGGCGAAATTCATTATTGCCGCCACCCGGGTTAGAGGTCAATCGTATTTAAAACAATAAAATGGCTAGAATCATGAATAATACAACTTTTTAGTGGTTATCGGTGTCGGGGAATCTGATTCTGATCCCATTTCAACGATTTGAGGTCAAGGTCACCCTAAAGGTCATTTTGGGGTGAAATTACTCATTTTTAGTGGTTTTTAGTCGAGATTTTATCGATTTTTGGGGTTGAGTAACCCGAATCTGGCCATATTTTGACAATTTGAGGCAATATTGAATGTGAGGTTCACGACAGAGGTCACCCGAAACAGAGATCAATCGGAGGTCAATTATAGGTAACACCAAAAGGGCTAGAATCACAAATAATACCATACGGCTTTGTGGCATCGGAGAATTAGATTCTGACCTTATTTTGACGATTTGAGGTCACGGTCACCTCATTTGAGAATTAAAGGTCAAAGATCAACAGTTGCTACTAAAAACAATCAAAACAAGATTATTTAGGAACAAATGTTACTAAAATACTTCGGAGATGACATCTGCTGACAAAATGTTCAAAATACAAAACAAAGACCGCTTAAGCAACAGTATACCAATGATTACTTTTACTACCTATGCCTTCTGGCTTGCGCTCTATGATGCCAGCAATAAATAATACTTGTCATCACCGCCCTCGTTATTAACGCACCCGCCTTCGCATTTGCAGAGGGTCGTATATCGGACATCGGCACAGTTGCATTTGCACCTTCCCGTGCATGTCTTGACTCAGCCTCAGTGCATGAGAATGGCATATGCCATAGAAGAGTCGCTGAGAGTGGTCCATAGCAGTTGCCATGTACTGGTGCAATCTTTGTGCCAGCTCCACTCACTGAAGTCAGGGATTTCCTGCTGGAGTGAAGCGACTCCAGTAGAAACTCGCTTGCAGCAGCACTCGCTTCACATGCTGCAAAAGCGCGGCTTGGGAGGTGGGATGTTTTTCAGCGATCTGGTTGCAGTAGTGAAGAGGTGATGCTTGGCCTCATTGACACCGCGGCTGCACCACATCCCTTGCTGTACATTAGTACGATGAAGCATTCTATAAGCTTCATATGCACGGACTCGAGAGTGTCAGGATCATGCGTGGGAGCCACTAGTGTGTCAGTGGGGTCCGATATACTTGTACAGGCTGCCCAGGCGGTCTTTTTGCCACATCCAAGAAACTGTGAAGCCGTCTTGCACCCCGATAAGCTTTGAAAGAGAGGTAGTGCCACGGATTTTGACGGACCAAGATCGGAACAGATGGTTTGGACTGGAATGCCACAATACTTTTTCCTGAACCCCTAAAATCCCGAAGTATGAATGGATCAGTGGCTTCTTAAAAAATGTTAACAAAAAGGAGCCGTTCTCATTCATCAGCACACAGATCTCCAAGACTGGCATGAGCGGAAAGCTCCTTCTGTGTACCCGTTTTGAGTCCGTGTTCTTCAACAGGCGTTGTGACCTCACAATACTTCAACCGTGCAACCATTCCGAGGCGGACACCAGGGTCCTCCTGCATCTAGCACATGCCAAGGAGGAGGGTCATATCGGAACTCTTGGTGGACTTCGAAATATTGTGACATTCAGTCCATACCATTTGTTCCGATCTCGGTCCGTCAAATCCGTGTCACTACCCCTCTTCCACAGCCTTACTGGGTGCGACCCGACTTCACAGTTTCTTGATAGCGCAAGCCAGAAGGTATAGGTACTAATAATCATTGGTATATTGTTGCTAAAGCGGTCTTTGAATTGTATTTCGAACATTTAAATACACATAGCGGCGTAGCGGCATAGTTATAGCATTTTGTCAGCAGATGTCATCTCCGAAGTATTTTAATATAATTTGGTCCTGAATAATCTTCGTTCGATTGTTCTTAGTGGTAACTGTTGATCTTTGACCTTTGTCCCCAAAATGGGTTGACCTCAAATCTTCAAAATAAGATCAGAATCGGAGAATGCCACAAACCTCTATGGTATTATTTGTGGTTCTTTTGGTGTTATACCTAGAATTGACCTCTGGTTCGGATGACCTCTATCGCGACTCTCAAATGAAATATTGCTCCGAATCGCCAAAATAAGGCCAGATTCGGGTTACTCAATCCCGGAAACCAATAGAATGAGGCAGTTTATATATCTAGCCCCAAAACCACTGATAATGGCGAATTTGTCCCCAAAATGCCCTTTAGGGTGACCTTAAAGGGTTACCTTGACCTCAAATCGTTGAAATAAGATCACAATCGCATTCTCCGACCCCCAAAAGCACTGAAAAGTGCTATTATTCACATTTCTAGCCCATTTAGTTATTTAACTACGATTGATCTCTAACCCGGGTGGCGACCATATTGAATTTCGCCGAATATGGCGGCCCTAGGGGGCGCCCGTCAAAAATCGAAATAGTATGGTATGGGCGACATATGGACCAAATTTGGGGCTTTTGGAAGAATGTGAACCAAAAATCCCTAACAGCCCTGACTAGAAGATGTGTTGCATTCAAATTCTTTATCTCTCTCGCAAAAACAAAATCAAAATGGTGAATTGCAGCTCTTGTATATTTTTCAAACACAAGAGACAGAATCGTTGACCTGAACTACATGTACATGTATAATTGAAGTTAATCCTTAGACAATGAGCAGCAGCAGGTGCATTGATGTGGGGCGCCTGGCCCACTTTGCGCTTCATTAATTGGGTGACTTCCTATCTCTTCAGTCTAGGAAAATGAAATACTTTTAATTGATGATATGGATCATTTTATTTTACTATTTCATGGAAGGACTAATATGCTTACATTTAGGATAATTTTGGCAACTTCAGGTCGAGAATAGTGCAGTTATCATCGATGAATAATTTGTTCTACATGTAGGTTGAAGAGATTGGAAAGCGACCCGATTAATGATGCATCAATGTACCTGCCGGTGCAATCAGGGCAGATAGTATTGTCAAAGGATTAACTTGAATTAGAGTGCAAGAGGTGAATTTATTGAAGAGGTAGTAGCGTCATTCAAAAAATATTCAGCAAAAAACATATTTCGATAAATGGTATTATTTAGTAGTCGAGATCAACTGTGGTGAACGTTTTTCTGTGACCTCATTTTTTAATATCACGGGCATTGAAATCACAGTTCTGACATTCTCCAAAAAACGTGACAGCACCTGCACTTGGCCCCAGTGCCTGAGATGACGTCACAAAACGCGAATTGGCATTCCAGGTGTAATGCTTATGTCATATTCGATCTTTAACTTTTATTGCACTGTGACGGCTTCTGACGTGACGTCATGGACATCTGGTCACGTTATCCGACATCATCTCAGTCATTTCCCATTTTCATGTTGTTCACTGGACTGAATTGAAGATTCTGACAATATTGGTCCCTTTAAGAAATACAAGACTTCACGACTTGAAAATCTTTTGGCAAATGTTCCATGTGATCCTGCTGTTCAGTTTACCCGAACAATTAAAATCACACTACTACCTCTTTGAACACTTGACCAGGGTACTAGATTTATTGTCCAAAATAGTTGGGTATACATTTACATGTACACAGAATTGCAGATTACCTACTTGATGGTGGTGATTTTAGTTGATTCAAGCTGTACTTGTACTTGAAAGAGAAATTTACTGGATATTTATAACATGTGTATGTATCCTATTAGGCTAATCATTTACAGACCAGCTGGCAACTCCAGTAAGTCAGAAGCTTGGAGGGAATGGGACGCTTATACATTGTATAGTAACTTACTACATAATGTTGAAAATATCTGGACAATTGAACCTTGATGTACCGGTACTCCCCCGAAAAAAAAATTTAATATTGCAAATTGATGACGTATTGCACCAAACAATGAGGTCAATATGTCAAAGTGTGTCCTAAAAATCCGGCAGTCATTGAAATTATAAATCAAAATTGTTTACGAGTGATTATACATGTACATGTTCAAAGAGAAGATGACATGTGATACAGAAAAATTGAGCTGTAAGGTCAGGGTCACTTTGGCCCAAAAAATATTTTAGTGGATACATTATTAGAATACAATATGCTACTTGTAGCTACAAAAATTAAGGTCAAAAGGACAACAGTGCCCCAAAACTGAAAATGGTTGAAAAACATTGTCTGTGCTGAACATTGCCTCATGCTTATGGCAAACAATAAACCTTTGAGATCGAGGTCATTGGGACCCAAAATCAGAAAATCAATGAAAATCCCATTTTTGTGAGAAGATGCCTTCATGTGTCCGGTACCAAGATTGAGGTCACTAACCACCAACAACTCTTCGAAACAGGAGTCCTAGTTTTCCTTTTAATGACATAGCTGGGCTATAGAGACTGTTAGGCTCTTGTTAGAATACATGTTCTTATCCCCTGATTGGTGCAGTTAATTAGTGTGGGCCCAATTATGTCACATCTGGGAGGGCAGTCAAGTCTCTGCTAATCCAAACTCTATCCAGTTGGCGGGCCTTGCTTTTTGTCAATATATCTACGGGAATCCAAACAGCTTCTCTCATCCTAATTCTGCGGGAATCCACAGCTATGATTTGTACACAGATTGCTGAAATTTTTATGAGATTGAATCTGTTGGATTCCCATGAATTATTCTGCCAAGTGCTGACAGGAATCCGATTCCCTTGGAAAAGCAAGCCCTGGTTGGTATAGTACATGTACCATGCTGGAAGTACCATCATGTTGTACATGGTGACATTGCACCATGGCATGCCAAGGATTTACCTTGGACTCGCACAAGAAGAACCCCATTTCACAACTTCTGGAGTTAATCAGTCAAACGCACTAGGATGCAAAATGGTGTCAAAGTCTATAAAATCAAATTTAGCCAGATCCTTGTTGGGAATATATTGGTGATCTGACCAGGAATACTTCCATTTCTACATTTATCCTGCTGAAGTCTTTAAATACTGGGCAGACCCGTCATGTAAGACAACTTCAATCGGCAACACCTTGCGTGCAATATACTTGGCCCTTTTCACTCCTTGGTTGAATGGTTCCCCACATGTAGTCACCTATTGTATGTGTCTTACATGACAGATTTGCCAAATACTGTCAATGCGAGATAACTCTATACCCACAGTTGGATAGACAAGTTGTCTTCTGAATGTTTCACTATGAAACACATGAGAGGCATATTAAAGCAACTAAACATACAAAAGGACTTCATTTCCAAATAAACATACATGTAGTAGTGTCTCAGATTTTAAGGAGAGTGATCACTCTTTTCTCCCAGGAGAGCTATTTATCGCTCTCCTCAAAACTGCCAATTGTCAATGGAGAGAGTGACCACTCTTGCATCACTCCCACTAAAACAGAATCCAGCAGAGCGATGAAAGGCACTCACCGATTTTATAAACATGAGAGACTGACATAGCACATACATGTAGAGACTTTCAGGCTGGTTTGTAATTTAATGGGGTTTCTAGCTGGTTTGTAAATGGTAGAATTATCAAAAACATACTTGTAGTTCATGTGGACTAGGTGTACATGTATTTTTTATCTCCTCATTTCACACTTCTCTCATTCCATGGAACTCTGCGCAATAAAAAAAATCAAGATAATGTTGCTGTGGAATCGGAAATAACTTTCAGATGTTGTTTGGTGCATCGGTGAAAATATCCCTCGACATGATTGGTGAAACTAATATTATAGATCACGTGTGCATAATTCTTGAGGTCGAAACGACCTTGGCAATTTTTTTCTTTTTTTGGTTTTCCATGTCATGTTGCAGATAACAACTGTAGAAATGCAATGTACAAGTTTTCTCGATTAAAAAAAGATCCATGACCTAATGCAGACCAGAATTAAAATACACTTGAACAAATACTTTTGACTCCAAAATTCATAAATCAGACGACTTTATGTCTGTATGTCCAGCAACAAGTGATCTAGGGTACTGTGAGCCAGCTGTGCCTAGATGTATCCGACACTCAACATGAAACAGAAAAAGCACATGTCCTTGGGGATATATTGAATGTCTGTCTGTCTGTGTGTGTTTGCAAGAGCGTGTATCACGTTTTCCTGTTGGCATTATGATTTGATTCAACTTTAGATTGAATTCACTTCAAAGTTCCTCTAAGTTATTGGATAAATATAGATATACCGGTATGCAGTTAGGCTTACTGTAGGAACTTGAAGGAGACCTATTTTTCAGGGTCAAATTATGTGATAAGATACATGTGTATCAAAGTAATGTTGAATATTGAAATTCGATTAATCCCCGATTTCAGCCAGGGATTCATAGAAGTCCCTTTTTACCACAGGTAATCAGGGATAAAATTCATTTGAAAACTCAATTTAGACTTCCGAATTTGACTAAAAATTTTAGGTTTTGACAAAAACTCAATAGCCTAATATTTTAAGGGATGAAATAATATTAAATCATTGAGAATGGTGGTAAATTTGAAGAAATACTCAATTTGAAGAAAATAACGAAAACTGAACACACTCACTTGAGTGAAAAATACTCAACCTAAATTATAAATGAAATCGAAACAGTAAATATCATATGAAGAATTGAAAGTTCAAATGATTGTTGTTTGTGTCTCAAATCTTCACCTGTTATCACTTAAATGCCAATATCCTCCATTTGGAGATCTCCTGCAAACAAAATTATCTCCCCTGATCGCTGCGTCGATCGTCCGCCAGGTGGCGTGCCCTCCGCGCATGTCCATCACTCTTTTTCCTTTGCAGCCTTGGTGACAAGACCTGTTTTGAAAGAGCTCCTGTAAACAGTAACTTTTGGATTGTTATAGACGCACTCTAGGGTTATTTTTTTCTCCCGTGAGTTCATTATGAACCAACGTAGTCGCCCAGCTATAAAGATTTATAAGGAACGAATCATGTCGTCAGTTTTAACCAGTTAAAGACTTGCATTTTCTTTGTTTTCAAGTGCAGGGCACAGGTGTGTTTACAGTCAAGTGACATGCCGTGAATGTGCAGACTGGGACGACGTGACCTGGCATAGCTATCCTATGGCGACGCAGTCAACTCTGGAGAGCGGCCACTGACCTGGCAAGATGTCCAGCTGAGAAGCAAGCCACTCAGGCCCTCTTCTACGACGGCTGTAACGAAGTTTTCCTACCAGCAACTTATCGTTGAACGATACTGTTGCCGGTGGAATCTTCACAACAGTCCCATGAAACAGAACAGATCACAGCTCCACGGTCCAGTTCAAGTTCGTCAGCAAGACGACAAGAAGACAGGTCTTTGAGAGGACATGTCTACTAACCCTGGGGCTACATTTCAAGACGGTGAACAAGTTACAGACCCAAGACACGGCCTAGTTCAAGTTCACCGGAGAAGCTGAGTTACGGACTCTATACCGGAGCCGTTACAACCACGGATCTGGGCAGAACTCGGATAACAGTTCCCGTTCATCCAAGCCTCCGCAACTCAAGAAAGACAAGTCTTCCAGCCGGGACCTGGTGAAGAACCGGGACCCGGCAAAGAGCCGTACCCTGGACCTTCAAGCGGGAACGGTGGACAAGTCTACAGTCCGGAGCACAGACCGGGACTACCAAGGACCTCGACACCACAGAGCGCCGGGACTCCGACTGCAGAGCACCTCGGACCCGACCATCGGAGAGAGAGGTTACTTCCAGAGGCGGTACTACGGTCCGGAGCCGTACCCCGGCGGACCTATGAAGTTCGGACTTATCCAGTACGCCGAGAGTCTACGTCTCACCGGGAGTCCACACCTACAGGCCACGGACTTTAGATCAGCATACGGGACCATGGCTCTGAGAGATCACGGCCCAATGCAGAACTCCGAGACCCCGTCAAGCCAAGAGCCTACAGGGACTACCGGGATACCGAGAGAATAGGCAAAGTGCAGACCAGTCAAGCCCAAGCCACGGCGATACGGTTTACTTCTACTGCACCGGCAAGAGTGCTGACACGGACTCCACTAGACAGCCCCGTCACAGACACGGATCAAAGCGAGTCCTCGGATATCAACTCCCGTTCATCCAAGTCCCCAAAGAACCGCCGTACCCCGGAGACACAGACGGACACGGCGAAGAAGGCAGTCCGAGAATCAAGATCACGGACTCCATCACTACAGCGGGACCCCGGCTCAAGCACAGCTCACCGGGACCACGGCACGGAGAAGTCACGGCCCTATACGGAACGCCGAGAGTCGGACAAGCCAAGGGCCTACAGGGAACACCGGGATTCTAAGGAATCACGGCCCTATCCAGACCGCCGGGACTCCTTCATCGGAGACCCGTGAGAGGACACGACCCATTCTTCTAGCAACGGTGGAAGGCCCGTTGGCCGAGTGACATACAGTGCTGGCAATTAGGTGCCTGACTGGGGTCGCTGGTTCGAATCCTGCACGGGACTCGACCAGACTCCGACTCGGACTATGAGGATCACACACGACGTTCCACTTCCTCGGCATCCTCATCTCATACAGATTCACCTCCTACGTCAGGCGGAGGTAGAAGAATAGACATGCTACCCTTCAAAGCCAAGATAGCGGCGGTACACACATTGGCTCCAGAGATGCCCAGACCGGTGGTCGGCGATGACAAGCAGCCTGATGACCCCGCCGGGAACGGAGAAAACTTACTACGGCATCTCTGCGGTTTAAACAAACCTTCTGAGGAGGAAGCTGCGCCAACCTGCGCACCATCTCCAGCATCATCCAACCTTTACGACGCACTGGATCGACAATTGGAGACTTCGTCATCTCTCCAGGAGCCCGGTCCTTACAAGGCTTACACTCTTCACGGAGACAATCCACCGTTCAGGGCCCGAAGTCTGAACCGGATCTTGACAGACTGTTGAACTTCACGAGGACACCAGCGGGGGTACTTCAACAGAAGCAAGCCTGTGCTGTGGAAGATATGATGCTGACACAACACAGAATTACATCATACTCTGATTGGTTCCTGACAGCTATTTCCAAGGTGATTCAGGATCCAGACGTGAAGCATAAGATGGATCCTTGACCTTTTCACGGCCCAAGATGGATTTCCTCGGCGCCTTATCGACTCTAACAGAGGAGGTCGCCACGGAGGTTTCTCCTGTCAGAACTCGGACAGCCCAAGCTAGATGCTCAGAGTGGTGTTCGCCCTTACAAGAAAGGACAGTTCCAAGGTAAAGAGGGAATCTTCCGACCGGGACAGGGGCAACCTCGTCAGTCAGAATTGATGGTTCTCAAGCTTCACCTTCAAACCACTAGTCATCCTTTCATCCTTCCCAAGCTTCGAGTCTTCACTCACCTGATTGTAGAACGGTCGACCCTGATGATATAGAAGATCAGCGTCACTCTTTGTCAAGTTTTCGTCGAAGAAGTCAGTCCTTACGTGAGGTCTACTCCAAGTCCCGACACTTCATCTGACGATCATCCTCAGCCTTCTAAGAGCCGGATCCTACTCCTCATCGGATAATCTAGGACTCCACCTACACCCGACATCATGATCAAGGGAATCTATTTCGGGAGAAACGGCTAGTCGGTTTTGACTTAACCCGTTTTTCTTTGGGGTGAGACATCCAGTCTACAGTGGGCAAGCCTAGTTTCACATTGAGGTCCCTTCCAAGGCCAAGTCAACACGGACCCGGACACTGGAATAGGACACGAGGATAAAGTCATCTCTAATCCGGAATGCGAATTAGGACTCCAGAACAGAACCTGGGACTCCAGCATTCAGCGGGATGACAGTAGAGACCGGACCAGACGACGGAGCCGGACACTTACTGAGCATATTCGACTCTACAGGAGTTGGACTCCGACTCCCGATTGTCGTCACTTTTCGGCGTTTCCAGAGGCCTTTTTCGAGTTTCGCCTCGATGATCATGGCGGTCCAGGGATATTTCCAGGGACCCCACGGATTATGTAGTATGGCTACATTCAAGCGGCAAACAGGTTTCCGGCATATGGAACCTGCACCGAGAACCAGACCATCAACACAATGACCCAGAGGTCCGTTGGATGGAACTACAGTCTACTACTCACCCGGGACCTAGCACAGTTTTGGCTAGCTCCAGGTACTCCTCATTACAGTTTCTCAACTACAACTGCTCCTGAGGGCAAGAACAAGCAATCTAAGGATGCTCGTCCCGGAACATCTTCACCCCCCTTCCAGAGTGGCGATGCCGGATCCAGTTTCAACCGAGCACATAGAAGTTCACATTCACCGATGCGGAATTCATAACTTAGAGGGGTCCATTAGTCCGGCAACAGATAGCCGACACATCACATGGATACCACGATAGACAAGCAACGCATCATCTTCCTTAGGGATATCTACGCTAAGAAGGCGGTTCCCCTTGGAGGTTGCGGTTGTACAACACATCAGCACTGATTACGAACGTTCAGTACGGTCGTCAGTTGCGTCAAGTTTGGGGGGGAGCAAGATTCCAGTCACTGTCTTCTAGAAACATCAACACTGGCCTAGCAGCACGGTATCAGCAATACCATGTCACAACACCATGTGTTTCACATCACTTCAGGGTTCCCGCCGACAGCTTCCTCCAAGTCCTACAGGGTACTACAACCGGAAGATCACTTTTCCACGGAGGCACTGGGACCCGCAACGGCCGAACCCCCACGTCTGCTACGGTCCAGATTTTCCTTGCAGACCAGGGTTTTTCTCCAGGACCAATTGTACAGACAATGACAGCAGCAAGCTACTATTTACTGTACAGTCGCATCAAGCCCGGAGAATGTACTATAGTAGAGGACCTGTGGCCAACACTGTTTCTGTTCCAGCAACAGCTGGTTTTTTCCTTCTGCATCTGTATCAGGACAGGGAATCTCAGTCAAGCAGTACACAGGGGTATCACTCAGCATCATCCAGGGTTGTCAAGTTCACCCACGGAATCGACTACATTCCAGCATTTCGGCTTTCCATGGTCTTCACCTTACAGTCTCGCCGAACACATCAATTACCACCCAAGGAGACCTGGATGTGGTACTAGGTCATTCTTACGCCTGCCATTCAAACCAGTTCTACCAACTGTAGTCAAGATCCTGTCCTGCAAGACAGCTCCATGACAGTCTTCACTACGCAATCAGAGCATTGCGCAGTAGAACCTAGTTCCTTGACAGGGATGACAGACTGGTCAACCAGATCCTTTCATCCCATCCCGGATTTCGTCATTCAGTACGATTCCACACGTCAGGGACCAGACGTCCAAAGACTGTACCAGATTCCAGCGCTAACAGATTTCGTGTACCTGCTGGAGGAGAAGAGGTTTTTATATCCAGTCAGAGGCCTGGAGCACTCTTTATAGAACCGACAAGGGGTTCCAGCTATCTTCTTCTCTCATCACTTCTAACAGACCCATCAGCGGACATCACTAGTTCATGATCACCGTCTGGGTTGAAGAAGACTGCCGACTGGTTTAACCAACTCGCCATCAACGCTCCTTCTCCTTTATGGAGACATCGTCTCACAAGATTAGAGCCAGTGTGACGTCCGGGCCACTTTGGGGAAAACTTATCGTTGAACGATACTGTTGATACCTGCGCTTGGACGATCAATTCAACTCATGCTGATTGCTATCTTCAGACATGTCTGTACAGACAGATAGGATGACTACACTGGACCTATAGCTACAGCCCAGGGTATAGTCTACCACTCCTATCAAAAAAGGGGGGGGGGGCGCCGCTCAAGCAAGCAAGATCCCGACAATTCCACAAGCATAGAGGACAGACCATGCCGGAGACGAAGGGACTTCAAGGCATCACGATGGCATCTGATTATCTAGCCAAGTATGCGAGGAAAGGGTAGGAACAGAGTCCACCTCTCGCCGCATTACTTGTAATACCTCGAACTCCCTACGCCTCTATACGACACGGGAATTATCAGGATATTACTGGGCATATTAGATTTACAAAATCAGAACAAGGCGTGCTCCGCTTAATCCAAAAGCAAGTCACAAGGCCGGCTACCCAACCTCCTCTGTTGGGAGTCTGGCATTTAAGTGATAACAGGTGAAGATTTGAGACACAAACATTAAACATTTATAAATAATGTTAGTGTTTGTTATCAAATCAAACCTGTTATCAACGTTGATTTGCCCAACCCATCCTCCCCTCTTTGCTCGGCCTTGACTCAAAACAGGTCTTGCTCAACATGGGAAAAAGAATGATGGACATGCGCGGAGGGCACGCCACCTGGCGGACGATCGACGCAGCGATCAGGGGAGATAATTTTGTTTGCAGGAGATCTCCAAATGGAGGATATTGGCATTTAAGTGATAACAGGTTTGATTTGATAACAAACACTAACATTATTTATAAATGTTTAATTTTTATCAGTTTTCATGTGTGGGATAGCGAAAAAAGAATAGACCTGTTTATATCCACAATGACACTGAGCATACAAGTCCATTTGATCACTGCATCTTTTGGGGAAAGCTTCCCTTCCTTCAGGATCAATAACTTTAATTACCCCCATAATTTTCACCCCCAAAGTGCACTTCCGGTGATCGATTTAGTAGACCTAATGATATGCCCGCTGCCAGTGCTTTCGACTACCCCACCTTGTTCAAATAAATGCTGCTGACCCAAAATACAGAATTTTGGTAAAAAATATTCCAAATGTGGCAAAACTGGTTGTTTCATTTCAAACATCTCATTGAAATGATTTGGTGAAAAAAAAGAAGAAAAAATGGTCTACCTCCTTTAATTTGTTTTTTTCACCCGCAACCAGAAACAAACACATATATATTTTATTTCTGCCTAGTACATGTTCTTGTGTAAATAGAGTACCTACATGTGCATAAATATTATAGTATACATCCAGTACATGTAAATCCAAACTGAAATCTCCAGGCTCAAATCCAGTGGTAACTGTCGAAACTGTCAACTGTGTTGATCAGATGCTGAGATCCAAGACTGCCCTGTCCAACAGTTAATTCCTGGCTGGCTGTGGGACTGACTTTATCACAGGATCAAATCATCCTCTACAGATATCTTAACCATAAACCACAGGTTCACAGTTCACATTTGTAACCCTGTCTGACCCCAGTTTCCTGTAAATATCCACCAAATAAGCAAGCTATCAGCAGACCCCCCTGCAGTACCCCATAAACTGGAGTAAAAACTAGTAGCTGATTGTAATCTGATGCCGAAACTTAAACACCTGACTGGCAGCATATCTCTCTTCATCCCCCCTGATCTCCATTTGTCCCTGCTGCTTCAATCCTCACACATGGAATATTGGAATAGGAGAAGAGTATTAATCTGAGGGAAGATGGAAATCAGATTTGTATATTGTACACAGTGGAGTCTCTCACACTGTGGGGCTGTTAGGGCAGTTATAACAGAGAATACTTTTATCAAAAGAATCAAATTGGACCTTTAATACCAATGGATGGAGGGGAGAATCAGGTGGAGGTCATGTTCAAGATAACAATGTGAATAATAAAATGTAATAAGTTTTTCCCAAACATTTCACTCGTATTCTGTCTCAGAGGATTCAAACGCAGCTTTCTATGGTGGGAGAGAATTCTTCACTGCCCCCTTTTGACTTCAAAGAGGACATTAATGATGTTATACTGTTTGCGGGACATCATGTGAAATGCAGAGAATGGAACATTTCTGTGACATTTTAGCATTGTGACGTGATTAATTGTTCCATGATATCTTCACAAGTTCCAACATGTTTGTGGCACGGTGCACTACAGTAACATTAGTAACATTGAAATCGTTAAAATTGAAGTCTTAAGACATAAAACAAGAAACAGGGCATAAATATAAATATATAATTTGGAAGATTATCTTGAATAAGATATAAACTTGCAAAGGTACCACAGTTACACTTTGATACACCTAGAAAGAGGATTCTTGCATCATAATCCATTTGATAACTACACATACCATCATTTTGAAAAATAAAATCCCCCAAAAATGAAAACAAAGAGTTACGAAAGAGTTTTGTCAGAATTATGGTTTACCATATTCAAGAAGAAAGGCCTGCTATTATCACATGATTTGATAGGGAAGGAATGTAGAGATTTTGTTATCTATAGACAATATATGAAGGCAAAGTAGTGAAACAGAGAAAAATGGAACTACACACATCCTCCTTGGTTCTGCTCAGAGCCAGGAACTATTCCCGAGTTTACATGGGTCCGTTGCAGCTCCGCCGACAAAGAGCACGGAACGTACTGTTCAACTGGATGCCTACATTTGGATGTAGGCCTTTTGACATGTTCGCTGGGTGCAAAAAAAAAGAATCATTGTTCATTATGAGGTCAAAATGTCATACATGTATGTTAAGGTCACTGCAATCTGAACACCAGGAAGACCAGGAAATTTTAATGTTCATGCTATAACCATGCTAATTCCTGGCAAATGAGAAACCTATAGGTGTATCTGTCTGTCTGTCCAAATGTTGTGTGTACATGTATGTACATGGGTGGAAGCTAATTGTTGTGCATCAGAATTATGTAAAGATCTGCAATTCAGTACAGAAATTTGCTCCTACATTTTGCTGGTTCGTCACTATATGACTGAAATAATGTTGAAAGCGACATTAAATCCTATCCACTCGCTCACTCTGACATCTTGGTTTAAAATGTGCAGGATTTTATTGAGACAAAGAAAAGGGATAAAAAGAGTATGATAGTATATATGTGTAAGTACGATATATGTGGAGCTTTTCATAGTACATGTACCTTTATATACATGTACATTTGCAATGCAGAATGACATTTACTTCAAACAACATTGGTCCCCATAAATATTTGTATGTACAGGACCAATGGGTTAACTTGATCTTTCATAATCTGGAATCGTTCAGCATGTAGATTTATTTGCATCAGTGGAGAACAACCCATCTTAACCTAGAATAACACCTGCACAAATAAACACTATTAACCAAGCCTTCTGCTCTAATAACATCCCTTCATATATGTATCACTGATAACTGATGAAGGGAAGTCGTGGAGTCAGAGGGAGTGTTCTTCATATTAAACAACTTTAATGTAAGTTCTCCTTTGAACACCTAGCTATCAAGCTCATAGGCAACTTAAAATAACTTGTTTGTTTATCGACCTTCATTGAAATATAAAATGCTGCTGGAGGGCCTGCAGATTAAATTTTTGTCCCCCGCCGCAACGCGGCCGGGGACTTTAAAATGGTTCTTGCTTCTTTGTGTCCGTGGATGTCTGTGTGTCCGTCCATGTCTGTTCGAAGCGATAACTTCCTAACGCTTTGTTGGATTCTTCCGAAATTCGGAATATGCATTCCTTGCGACAAGACGCCAGTCCGTATTGCATTTCAGCAACATCTGCCTGAAGGTGGCGCCACTAGTTCTTGCTTCTTTGCGTCCGTGGATGTCCGTGTGTCCGTCCATGTCTGTTCGAAGCGATAACTTCCTAACGCTTTGTTGGATTCTTCCGAAATTCGGAATATGCATTCCTTGCGGCAAGACGCCAGTCCATATTGCATTTCAGCAACATCTGCCTGAAGGTGGCGCCACTAGTTCTTGCTTCTTTGCGTCCGTGGATGTCCGTGGATGTCCGTGTGTCCGTCCATGTCTGTTCGAAGCGATAACTTCCTAACGCTTTGTTGGATTCTTCTGAAATTCGGAATATGCATTCCTTGCGGCAAGACGCCAGTCCGTATTGCATTTCAGCATCATCTGCCTGAAGGTGGCGCCACTAGTTCTTGCTTCTTTGCGTCCGTGGATGTCCGTGTGTCCGTCCATGTCTGTTCGAAGCGATAACTTCCTAACGCTTTGTTGGATTCTTCCGAAATTCGGAATATGCATTCCTTGCGGCAAGACGCCAGTCCGTATTGCATTTCAGCAACATCTGCCTGAAGGTGGCGCCACTAGTTCTTGCTTCTTTGCGTATGTGGATGTCCGTGTACGGCCGTGCATGTCTGTTTGAAGCGATAACTTTCTAACGCTTAGTTGGATTCTTCCGAAATTCGGCATACGCATTCCTTGCGACAAGACACTAGTCCGTATTGCATTTCAGCAACATCTGCTTGAAGGTGGCGCCACTAGTTCTTGCTTCTTCGTATCCGTGAATGTCCGTGTACGTCTGTTCGAAGTGATAACTTCCTAATGCTTTGTTGGATTCTTCAGAAATTCGGAATATGTTTACCTTGCGACAAGATGCCAGTCTGTATTACATCTCAGCAACATCTGCCTGAAGGTGGCGCCACTGGTTCTTCTTTGTGTCCGTGGATGTTCGTGTACGTCCGTGCATGTCTGTTCGAAGCGATAACTTTCTAACGCTTTGTTGGATTCTCCCGAAATTCAGCATTCGCATTCCTTGCGACAAGAGGCCAGTCCGTATTGCATTTCAGCAACATCTGCCTGAAGGTGGCGCCACTAGTTCTTGCTTCTTTGCATCCGTGGATGTCCGTGTACATGTACGTCTGTTCGAAGTGATAACTTCCTAAAGTTTTGTTGGATTCTTCCAAAATTATAATACGCATTCCTTGTGACAAGACGCCAGTCCGTATTACATTTCAGCAACATCTGCCTGAAGGTAGCGCCACTGGTTCTTGCTTCTTTGAGTCCGTGGATGTTCGTGTACATCCGTGCATGTCTGTTCGAAGCGATAACTTCCTAACGCTCTGTTGGATTCTTCCGAAATTCAGCATTCGCATTCCTTGCGACAAGAGGCCAGTCCGTATTGCATTTCAGCAACATCGGCCTGAAGGTGGCGCCACTGGGTCAAAATAGATTTTTTTCCGTGTACATCTGTTCGAAGCGATAACTTCCTAATGCTGTGTTGGGTTATTCCGAAATTCGGAATACGCATTCCTTGCAACAGGACGCCAGTCCGTATTGCATTTCAGCAACATCTGCCTGAAGGTGGCACCACTGAGTTTCTCTTCTTCTTGTCCGTTCCAGTCAAAATGGGCCTTCAATTTTGCTATATGAAATCATTCTATTCCACATCATATGATTTACCCTAAAGCTTTTGCATGAACCATATTTTATTTCAGAAGTATAATGTGAAATAACTGGCGGGGATTTCCCCCCCTGATTTTTGAATTTCGTGTCATCTTAAACGAAGGACAAAATTTCCTTCAATTTTGCTAACAAATAATTGTATTGCACATCATAGGATTTACCCTGAAGCTTCTGCACGAATCATTTGTCTACACACGTATATTACTATATTAATTACAACTGTGTTCCTAATGTTTAGGTGCACACTGTGCATATGATCAATTTCCTGAATTGAACTGAATTCAACCTTGCTGGTCTTCAGACTGACAGATGATGGCATGCAGTTGTCAGTGCAGTTGTTCATGTACAGGGAGCTTTCTATGAATGAGTTGCAACCCCAAAGGCTTAAAATTTATCAGGCACAGACCCATGTTTTTACCCCTCGGCCATTTTTGGCCATGGGGTATTGTCATCATCTTGTACGTCCGTCTGTCCGTACGTCCGTTCGTGAGCGAGATAGCCGGAAAACTGTTTCGCTGATGAATTCCAAATTAGGTATGCTTATTTGCCTAGTCAAGGACCAGAAGCCTATAGAATTGGGACCTGATTGGGTGGGAACCTTAGCAGCCATCTTTAATTTCATGCAAAATGGATAATGATCCATATCTCGGAAACCATTCAACTGTTCAATACGAAATTTGATATACATCATCGATACATCAAACAACTTTCAACGAATTACCAAACAGGCTTTTCTGATTAGCTGGGAACCCTGGATGCCATCTTTAATTCATACGAAACCGATAATGATAGCATACATATCTCGGTTACCATTCAATTGTTTTATATGAAGGTAGGTATATATCATCAATACATCCAGATACTTTGAATTGGGACCTGATTGACTGAAAACCTTTGGTGGCCATCTTTAATTTAGGCAAAATCATTAATGATCTATCTCTGATTCCGTTGGAGTGCTCAGTGGAAAATTTGGTATGTATCATTGATGCGTCAAGAGACTTACGATGAATGACAGATCTGGTTTCTCTGATTGGGCGGAAATCTTGGCGGCCATCTTTAATTTATTCAGAATCTTTAATGATGTTTATCTCTGATACCATTCAAATGTTCTATACGAAACTTGATTTACAGCATCGATGTATGAAGAGACTTGCATTAATGAATAACCACATTAGTTCCTCTGAGTGATGGGAAGGATGGGCAACCATCTTTAATTTATGTAAAATCATTAATGATCTCTATCTCTGAAACTGTTCAAATGCTCAATGTAAAATTTGATATACATTATCGATGCATCATCTCGGTTACTTCTACACGATGTGCCTAGGATACAGTACTATACTATACCCAATTTTTTGTAATTCAACATCGCAGAAAACCACCATCGATTGCGTTTTCAATGGTAAAAGGGTTAGGAAAGAACTAAAAATACACTTCAATGCAGAGTGATTTTGATTGATGCCAGAAATCGCTCAGAACGCTTCTTCGGCGATCTAGACCCCAGGAGCATCTGGGGCCTGGGCGGCCCCTGGATCCTCACCTAAAGTGCAATGATAGTGGCTGTACCACTTTGAATTTGCTTCCGACGCCCCTGTATTAACAGACAGTGTCAACGTACTGTTCCAGCTGTCTCCCGTTCAGTGATTGGTCATTCGACCCCGCCATTTTAAACTAATACGAGCATTTTCATTGGATCACTATTAGATAAGACCCACCCCAATCTTCATACACAACCACGTGACTGTCTCAGTTGACTGATGACATAGCGCGGCCTCGTTTTTGATTTCAAAATCTGCCGTCTAACTGGGAAAATGTTGTTGCTGCTGCATCAGCCGATCATTAGCCCGGCCCCTGTAGAGGATACTATAGGCTAATACATGTAGGCTACCATGCCATGAGATGATGCTTGGGATTGCATTTCGCTCACTTGCACCTACAGGTGGCGACAACTGGTGGCAATTTAAAATTTGTTTTCCGGGCAGTAGGTTGAGGATGCCTTCAGCTTCTCGTCAGATTTGGTTTGCAGATAATGCCTTGAGATGTCACTTGGGGATGCTTCTCGGTGCTTCACTGCATGGAAACTATATCACAGAAGCAATCAACTTTCAGTCAATCGTTCTGAGTTGATCTTAAAACTTGGCAAGGCAGAAAGACCCTTCCACATCCATTGCCTATGAAGCAGCAGTTGCCTCCCTCATGTATATCCCCTAAGACCAACAATGCTAAAAAATATTGCTGCCATTTCGGCGGGGGACCTAGCATCCTCTGGCTGCTTGTTGTATTTCATTTGCACCTCTTGTGCCATTTTCCAGGTGCTGATTTTTGACAACTCTGCGAGTACAAACTTGTGAGCTTAAATTGACATGAGTATTAAAAGCCTGGTTTGTGAAAAGAAAATTCACTTCTTTTTTTTCAGGCGGCTTTCCTAAAAGGTTTCCTCAGTTGTACAACATAAGCTTACAAGTTTTGCATGCTGTGGAATGGAACACAACGATTTGTCAGCTTGAGAAAGCTGATGTACATGTGTACAACCATCTTCATTTTATCAAGCAAATTTCCACGTTCCCACTTTGAACTTTTCTTAATATACATGTATCTGGCCCCCTTCAATGTTCAAAGAACTTATAAATAGACACGAGACATCACTGTCTTCGAACACATTTAAAATTCGAAATGGGTCGTATAAGAGCGTTATTGATTGGCTGACCTATATAGTGGGCTAATACAAACACCATATTAGGAGGAATGACGCCGCTAATTGAGGATGATGGCATCCCACTCACAATCGGCATACATGTACGTTCTGATTGGTTCATCTCGCGTTCATGGGTGAAATTTACACCTCAGATTTTGAACACTGAAGGGGGTCAGATAAATCAAGGCAGGTTCGAAGTGGGAACGTGGAAATTGACTGGATAAAATGAAGATGATGCACAACAAGCATGTTGACATTGACATTATTCTTGAATGATGAATCAAGTCACAATGCAACATGTACATTGTTACAAATCTATCATCCATCCTCTGCATTGCATCCCGCAGACAGTGCAGCACTCTTGAACTATGATGTCAATAACGTCATCTTTGACATCAAAATGGACCGTGAAGACTTCTGTCTCACTGTATAGTATGAGTGAAATGTTGGGATTTTAAATTTTTTTTTTATTTTATTCACATCGTCGTCTTCAATATGACGTACATGTACACTCACAGAAGTACCACAGTTACATTTTAATTATCTAGGCCATTTTGTTATTGGGTCATTGCATAGATCCATGTTCAAATTGAATATTAGAATTCAATTGAATATTAGAATTCAATCTGTATAATCCAGGGCTCTCAAGGAGAGGCGAGCGATCACTCGCGCGCGCCTCTTGCTCGCCTGAAATAAAAAAATGGCGAGTGGTTCACCACTCGCCTGTTTTCGTCGGTCAGAATAAAATTTAATGACATCTTCAGCTGTTGCTGTCAAGTTCTTGGCTTCCAAAATATCTTGTTGTTCATCATTGGCATGTTTCATAGGTCAGAATAAAGTTTAATGTCATCTTCAGCTGTCGTAAAATTCTTGGCTTCGTAAAGATCCTGTTGTTCAGTAATTTCGGAAGGCTTCCCGCCATTTCCGCTTCATGTGTTTGTGCAAAAAGTATAACCCTGTGTCGGAACGAAATTACAGATCCGTTATGGGTAGACTGGTTGCCTCCCTTGTATTTCCATACAGACACGTTTTGAGACGTGGGTTATGATTTCCACAAATATAAAATCCGTCAAGCACCACGGCTCTACCCACCATGGCATCACGCCGTTTTAAACATAGTTTCCGATTTTGTTTAACATAACATCACTCTGTTTTAAACATTAGTTTCCGATTTTGATTTTCTCTCGCTGTTAAGCGGATCTTCGTCCCACGATCAAGTCCATGCTTTTTATTGCTCTCACGCAATTCCGGTGGGTGTCAAGCACGCCTTTTCGTTCCTGACAATTTTGTCACTGTTAGCAGGCTGTTAGCGGAAAATTGCACGATGTCGAATCCGAAAGGAAAGCCGATAGAACTATCAACGTACCTAAAAGGGGAGAGGAACCTACATCAGTGTTCCGAATTAAAGAAGACTACAACACCGTTCTGAACCGTGCATATGTGACCCACATATTCTGTAATGTACTTATAGAAGTAATTTTAGCAATTCACTCGCCTCAGGGATTTCTCAGGCGAGTGATAAAAGCACTCGCCTCACTCGCCTGAGCTTAATTGCAGGCGAGTGACGAATCACTCGCCTTCATTTTGCTCCTTGAGAGCCCTGTAATCACTACCGAAAGTAAATGTACTTACATGTACTCGCAGTGATTGTCACTTGCTCATGGCAAGCTGCCGAGTGCTCATTATGTTGTACACAGCATTGGTTGATGATACTGCAGTATTGGACTGTTGATATTCTTTGACTGTTATATCCAAATTGTATCACTGCGATATTGAAGATGTTATAATGCATATTTCACATGTCTGTTTCTCTGATGCTCCTGTTATTGAACTATTTCAGCATTTACTGTGAAACCTGTGTAAACCACATGTATAGTTCAGTGAAACCTGTGAATACTGACACCTGGGTAAACTGACCCCACTCTAAATACATGTACTGACATTATCAAGCATGGTCAGTTTATCCAGGTGTCGGTTTTCTCAGGTTTCACTGAACTAGTAACATGCACATTTGCCACAGAATGCACCAGAAAGATGCGCAGACAGAGAGAAAGTAATACATTTTTCTGTTATAATAATTTCCTGGATGTTTACATTTTTCTCTTTTCAGATTATTAAATAACAATGAAATCACTGAGGTCAAAGAGAATGCCTTTGAGGGCCTGTCACAATTACGAAGTTTGTGAGTATAAAAATTTATTACTATGGGAAAAATGAGTTGGGCTGGAGACACTGACAGGAAAGTATAGCTAAATATGGGTTATAAAACAACCATTCTTAAGAAAACAACATTGATATGCTTATGGGCGATGGAAAAACTACCACTATTCCAATACCCGTATCAAGCAACACCATAAGGACTGCAGTTGCCATTTCATTGAGATGCTAAAACCCAAGTAGAAAATGCATGCTACTATTTAAGCATATGGAGAGCTGTGATAAGAACTACCCAAACTGATCAATGCTTGTCTGGTTTCTTACATATGTCACGGAGTGTAAAATGGTTAGTGAGCAAAAGTTACGTACCCGTCTTAGACCGTGTGGACCAATTCCTGATATTCCACTTACTGGTGGGTTGCTCAGGATGTTGGTAAAAAAAGTATATGTCCATAGTCTAAATTTTTAAATTAATAGATTTGAAATGGGGCCAAAAAGTGATTGACCTAGATTAGAGACTTTACCGTACTGTTTAAGAGGGAGAAAAGAGTTCTGGAAAATGTTACATACATGTAATATGTACTATGTAGTTTTACATATTTCTTTTATCTCGCTATCCAGGTATTTATACAAAAATGAGATTGAGAAGATATCGGGCAGGGCCTTCATTGGATTGGATAATCTAGAACAACTGTAAGTATTCTAACAGCATGCAACAGCCTGCCTCGAGTCACTACAAGGCTTATTACAAAAGTTGTGCGTTATCAATACCTGCCCCTGATTTTCGAGCTGCCCTGAACATTTACTTTTATTTTTGTGCAATTATGTCGAAAGCCGTTTTCATTCGAGTTACATCTGCCAGCAAGGAAGAAAAGTCAATCCAATGATATTGACAAAACATTAATCTGACAGCTTGTTTCATGGCACCTAGCTTGTACATGTACATGTACCTAATACTTTGTGCCAGACCAAAAATAAGAAATGAAAATGTAATCTCCTGTCCACACCACTTTCATGAAGATCAGGTGATGATTTAATGAATAAATATTTTTAATGCTCCTATTATGCAACATATGAAGCCTGAGTGATGAAGTCGCACACAAAACTTTGTACTGTTTTCTGGATAATTTCTCTTCATATTCCTAAAAATGAACAACAAGTCTGATATTGAATTTTTTTGTTTTTGTGTACAATTGATTGAATCAAAGCACAGATTCGAACAGTTAAAATGTTGAAGATTCGAACAGTTAAAATGTTGAATCTTCGAATGTCCTATTTGCATATCCTCAAGTCACAACTCTACATTTCCAAAACATACCACTTCCAGAACCTGACTTTCTATATGCCTGCCCAAAAGGCAGACGTATAATGCGATGGGCATTCCCGTCTGTCTGTTCATGTCCAGTCTATATCTGTGACAGTTTTCTATCTACAGTTGCAATTTTTGTGAGTGAATACACTAGGTGAAGACGATTTGTCGCATACCAAAATCATTCAAATGTTTTTGTGAGTGAATCATAGGGGAAAAAGCTGTTTGGTGTATCCAACTTGAGTTCAAAGGTCACTAGCTTGGGGAAATAACTAAAATAAAACAAAAATGGTTCAAGTAGACAAATTGAGGGGGGGGGGGAACAATCTGTCACATACCAAAATTGAGGTCAAGGTCAAAGGTCAAGGTCTCTGTGATACCAACATCAGGAAATGATTAAAAACCTGAATTTTTGTGTCCATATAGATACATTAGGGGTGAACGATGTGTCATGTACCAAAACTGATGTCAAGTTCACTATGACTGCACATTAAGGAAATAATTAAAAAGCACAATTTTTATGAGTATCCAGATGTTTTCAAACTGTTCAAAGGTTATTGGATTGTACAGTATTGTACATATGCACAAGTCCAGGTAATCCCTAAATCCTCGCAGAGGGTTTACCTGGACCTTTTTGGTGATTTGGATGAGTTCTCGAGTCTGTTACACAATCTCGTACATTTCATCCTCAGCGATTGTTTTGAATTAGCATGCCGGTATCTGAAGCCTCCGGATTTCGCTTTGACACCCGATGTCGATTTCAGCCAGACTTCACAGGTAGTCTGGCCGGCGATGAAATTCAAACCAGTCAAAATTCAAACCTCCCTGTGGATTGGCCTGGTGAGCTGCTTCAGCGCGCTTACTGATTGATTCAGTTTAGTGGAGACCCCTCCAGCTATTTATATCCAGAACTGCAATTGGTAACTAACCAAACCAGTGTATCGATCGTAACCTATCAAAAGTTCACTGACGCACGAAGATGAGTGTTGTATGGATGAGTCTTGGGCTTGAGGGCAGGGATAAGTTGCAAATCCACTCCCTGGGACCTGGATGAGTGCAAACAAACCCATATTATCTTTTAACTTATTTATAATACACTTTGGGACAGAAATGAAGAATAAATGTAAAAAGTTTGAAGATGTAACCAGCCTCAAAATCGATGGATTTTGTAATCTCTCCCATGTGCGTTTTTTCAGCAGCTAAGTTCACTAAAGCATCATATGTATTATATTTGATATTAGTGGGATTGCCATGCATGTACAACAATTGTAATAATATCTGGTCAGAGAAATTTGAAACTGCCCACTTCGATGGGTTTTCCGTTTCGCCATTGAGTAGGTGTTGTACGCGGAGACGAGAATGACGTCACTGCGTGACGTTTGAGTGATGTAGATGCTCACAAATCTGATTGCTGAACAGCTGCAACCATGCCTAAGGTTCGGTAAAGTTGCATAGCATACGTCGATAGAATGCATGTCACGTGTGTACGCTTGTTGACACGACTGTAGAAAAATAAACGGCATGGCTTTTATAAAGGCCAATTCCTTCTGTTTTCTCGTAAATGGTAGAAAAAAGTTCATTTTTTTTGTGGTCAAATGTGTTTTAATTTGTACCTGTTGTAACATGTATCACTTTCATGGAATTTGAGAGACATTGATTTAAGCCTAGATTTGAGGCTGATTACATCTTTAACAATTTCCGCTTGAATTACATGTATGTTGAATGTGATTGACATAAAGTAGTTCCGGCAAACAACTGTTCAAAATGAAGGAACAACTTGCTCAATAATCTGAAAGATATTGAACATGTGATTATGTAGAATATAGTCAGGGAAAAAACACTCAGTGTATAATAATGTTCTTTAGAATTATACATAATCTACTACATTGTACATGTAGGCTATGGTAATCCTTCTAATAATTCAGTCACAGGAAGTGAATTTTCCACCATAAAATTTGGGGGTGATCAAATTTATTAGAACAGGAAGTTGACGAAATGGTTGAAAATCATGTACATCATCCATTATTTCTTCATTATTTCAATGAATTTAGAGGGCATTAACTTTTTTCGGAATCACTGATTTTATTTTGTCCCCACAACTGAGGGTGATTTAATTGTAATAGGATTGAATTGATAGATGGATTACTGTATCTACAATATAGTGGGTAAAACCACATAGGTGTATAATACATGTAATATTCTTTATGGAGTCCGCTACATGTACATTTAGGCCAACCACAGCAAAGGGAATTCTTTGAACTTTACTGTATCTTTAGTTTTATTGAAGGGATATGACCTGTTTCATTGTTAAGGAGACGGGTCAGCTCTGCCTTATCTCTGACTGGTCAGATCTACTTGCATTAATCATTGAGTGGCCTTTGTAATAAAAAAAATGGACCATTAACTGGACAGATGACATTCTTCTTGAGGTCACTTTAAAGACTTTTGTCTAGATGTAACAAAACTTCTGCAGCTTGATACAGTTTATTTATTGTAGAATTATGCTGTGTTCTATCTAAAACACTTGAATACACTGTTAAAAAGGTGACTGAACCCACTTTTGAGTGAATCCCTATTAAGTGGATGTTTGTAGATAAGTGTCTCAGTTTATCAAGCTCATTGAGAAAGGCTATACAGTGCTTTTCTAAAGCTGATAACCCCTCTCAATTTAGAGAAATCAGCCTCACTTCTGGTGACAAACTTATCTCAACTTTGATCTCACCTGGCTGATCTGTACAGATGTTCAATGGGGAGTCCATGCTCCTGTTGAGAGTTCTTCTTGACAGCTCTTGAAATTCAACAAAAACATCAAGTTTTGCTTGGAGAAGCCTGGAGCATTAGTCTTGGTTGACTGAACCTTTAACACTGCTTTCTGGTGTAGGTTTTGGTTTCAGAATTACCTCCACCTACACCATTGAGTTGTTGATGGCCACATTCTTGAGTTTTGTGGTGTTCTAAAGGGAAAATATTTCAACAGATCATTCCTGAGTAACTTTCATACCAGTGGGGAGAAAGTTGCTGTCTAAATTTTGAGCCCAGAAATTTCAGTGGAAAACCAGTACGAAAATAGACTATGGGCTTCAGAAATGTCTTAATTATGCATGGTGTTCAAGCTTATTGACCTATTGAATTTGTACTTGAAACAAATTTATTATTTGAGGGCCAAATTATCACAGAGACCTGTTGGCTTCAGGGATGACACTTGATCCTATTGGTCACAGGGTGGGTCCCTGAAGCTTGATCTGAGTGATTGGTCACAGGGTGAGTCCAGGCAGTTTGATCTGATTGGTTGGAGGGTGGGTGCAGGCACCTTGTGATTAGTCAAGGGATGGGTCTAGGAGCTTTATCTGATTGGTCATGGATGGCTCCAGACAGCTTGATCAGATTGGTTGGAGGGTGGGTCCAGACAGCTTCATTTGATATGATTGGTCACAGGGTGGGTCAAGGTAGCTACGCTTGATCTGATTGATCACAGGGTGGGTCCAGGCAGCTTCATCTGATTGGTCACGGGTTGTGTTCAGGCAGCTTGATCTGGTTAGTCTCCGGGTGAGTCCATGCAGCCGAAACAGTTGATAAATGTGCTACACCACCTAAACTAAAGGAGATACATGTAACTTCATTACAGGGAGCTGGGGATGTTTATAAACGCCAAATAATGCATATTGAAATCATCTTCGTCTTCCAGTTTCTTGAGGTGATCTGGAAGATGACTACTTTGTGATAGTTCACCATAGAGGATGGGGCATGAGATTCCTCTGCATGGAGAATGCCTAGTATATTCTTCATTTCAGCTCCATCTTTTCACTCTTTGACTAAAGCATGGAATATTTCAATTTCCCCGCTCCTCCCTATCAAGACAATAGGTATGTTCCATTCATAACAGTTTGACTTCAACAGGCATGATAATAAAAATGTCTCATGCTTAATCCAGGCTGGTTTATACTCCATGTAAGAATCATGAGACAATGCATACAATAGCCAAGTCTGGGGACAAGAATATGTCGAGACTTGAGCCTTTTCAGCTGCACAAAGACTCAGACAATAGCCTCCTACATGAAGTATCTACCTCCAGGCTTGTTACATTTCCGCTCGCATTCACATCTGCTGAATATCATCTATACGCCCCCACAATTGGGTATCATGAAAAAGACAATAACGGAGAACATGTATTCTCCATCTGTGTCTCTGAGGATGAAAACTGTTCTCTGGATCAGAGCGAACCATCAGTGATTGATGGTCCAAGGACTCCAATGAGGAAGACATGTTTTCAGCTAATGGTACCATTCTGCTCAATGCTTCATGTTTTCGCGTGGAGAAAACATGGTTAACAGGTTGTTGAATACTTAACGCACGGCATTTCTTCTATGCTTTATCTTTCCTCTGCTTTCTGATCTTTTCCAGGTACATTCATTTTAATAGAATAGAGGACTTACAGCCGGAGACTTTCGCACACTTACCCTCTCTAGAACGACTGTAAGTGATTTACGTATGTATCCTATTGTTTGCTAGTTTTAGCTCTATTGTCTGCATTTGCATGACAGTAATCGCTTTTCACTTCTTGTCTTCTTGACCATACAGTAAATTTTCTAATAATTCGATCACAGAAATTTCCACGATGGGATCACGGGTGCATCAAATTTATTAGAATGTGAAGATGACAAAATAGTCCAAATAATGCAAATAATCCTTGTTTTCTTTCTGAGGGGGATCTAATTTATCAATTTCGTCCATAAAATTTTGTGATTGACTTATTTGAGGATTTAACTTACACAAGTTAACTACAAATTTTATTTTTCTTGGATGTGTGAAGTCTATTCAGAAGCAAGATATTGGCATACATCAAAATGTGGTTACTTGCAATACTTCAGACTATCCAGTCATAAGCTATATGTACAGTACATGAGAAATAGCTTCAACTTGAATGCGATAAAAATCTCTCACATGTAAATCACAGTTAAAACAATGTGCGCTAAAAGCTGATACATCGAGTGCACAACTCCAATGCGATTGCGCTTAAATTTGCGTTGAGAAAAAATGCAGTGTGTAAAGAGAGATCGGGGTAATACAGCAAAGGGGCATGTAGAGACACCCTGATAAGTTTGATAAACATAGCAGCCTTCACCGGTTATATTAGTAGTTACTCATGACTGAATCACAAAGAATCAGAATTAGTCGAGAGGTTATACCTTACT
Source organism: Hanleya hanleyi (assembly GCA_036873755.1). Classification (NCBI taxonomy): domain Eukaryota; kingdom Metazoa; phylum Mollusca; class Polyplacophora; order Lepidopleurida; family Hanleyidae; genus Hanleya; species Hanleya hanleyi. The sequence continues at coordinate 128,886 of JAVTVY010041403.1, read as the reverse complement.
GTACCTTTGATTATACCCTACCCATGGGTCAGACAGGAACCCTATTCATTCTGAGGCCAAAAGGTCAAAGTGGTTGAAAAAATCAATAATCATTTTTTATGTTACATGTATAAGTACAGTTCAGAAATGTGAATTGTGATGGCAAGGAAGACGCCTAATGATTTTCTGCTTGGTCTGTCAGTTTTTCTGTTCATCTTGCTTGGTAACAGAATATCTCTTCAAGGATTATGGCCAGGCTTTCTAAATTCATACAACATAGGCAACTGGCTATCGGTCAGATACCCTTGTGAAGATGACTGACCTTGACATTTTTTTATCGATGTCAAATCTGAGTATTGATTAGTTTTGAAGGAATAAATCTGGGCATCCAAAAGTCATACTAAATATATACCTGGTGATTGACTAGAAGAAGCCTTTCTAATTTAACTGACCTTGACCTATTGTATTAAGGTCAAATTCTATTTATTGCAGTGGCCCAGGGGATCTGATCACAGCACTGCTCATCAAATTTACACTGCAGTACATCTGCAACTAGTGATTAATTAGAAGCCTATTCAATTTGACAGACCTTGAGATATTTCATCAAGGTCAAATTGTATTTAACATAAAATGGTTTAAAGGGTTAGGCATGCAAGGGCTTATATTGAAGTCTATAAAACTCTTGTAATCACTTCTGACAAGATCGTGAACATGCGTGCTGATGTTAGATGTTAGAAATGGTTTGATTTTAAATTTAGCTTCTGTTTTCATTGATGCCATGTTTGTAATCTAATTGTCCGTGTGGGGTGATTGTTTTTGTCTTTGTGCACTATCGAATGTATGGAGTTGATAGATCTGCAATATGGGATTAAAAATTAACTGAGTCATTTCAATTTCTCTGCTAGTATAATCATGAACTTGTTCCAAACCAGATCACTAACTTTGTTTCACCATTCTGGTTTATTACTTCACCAACATTCACTCTACTGATAATGTAGATGTACAGTGAAACCTGTGAGTGTGTGTTCTGGCCATGCTTGTGACCAGAGTACATGTATAATGTCTGTAATGACAGAGTTCTGGTTATCAATGTTCAATGTACTTTAGGTGTCCATATTCACAGGTTTCATTGTATTTAAATTTGCAACAGTCCCCCTCACGGAAATTGAGTGTGCGCCCTATTTAGGGCGCGCGCCCCATCTGCGCCCTACTTGCGCCTTGTCTATCTACTGCGTCCTAATTGCAACCTACAGGAATACGCCCTAGAAGCTAGAGATAGGGCGCACACCCTAACTGCGCCTTATTTAGTTTGAAATTTTCTCCAAACTTCAGACTGCACCCTATCTGCGCCCTGTGGACATAACTACTTTTTCGAGAACTCTGACTGCACCCTAAATGCGCCCTCTGGACATGACCATTTTATCTAAAATTCAGAGTGAACCCTACAGGTATAAATTGGGTACATTTGTGACGATTTTTGGGTCTGTGTAAAAGGGTGCCCGGACAAAAGCCCCACAAACAATTCAGTCTTACAAGAAGATGATTTGATCTGAACATCAATGTTTGACTAACATCCTCCCCCCCTCCTCCATCCCTAATTTCATAAGATTTAGAAAGTCGGACACCTGGGCCTATCGTACTATGCCTTTAACATTTTACATTAACCCACAATACAATGTACATGTGAACATTTCCTTACACATAATTGAGAGCCACTTTAAATTCTCCTCTTATCAGAGTGGGTGGTTGGTGGGTGCCCGCCCCTTTTATATCTAGTTGTCTCTAGCCAACTTTCCATACAAATAAACATGACTGTTTTTCCCCCAACTGCTTCTGTTTCCCCTTATTGAATGCCTTCATCTGTCTATACCGGAGATTTATATTGCTCATGTGAAAGGGACGGCAAGTTCACAGTAGGCCGATGGGATCAAGTGTGGCCGTGGCCTCTAGTTTATCTCTGTTTTGTGGATAGTGGATAATGTAAAGGGTTTCAGATGTGTGTAGAAGTAATTTGAAGAAAAAATCTCAAGAAAAAGTGAGCGAAGTGTCAGATTACCTAATGTACCAATTCCACAACAGCTGACTGTAGTACATGCACTCATATTTTCGATATAAATGTAATTCTAACCATGAATGCACATTGTAGATGAAGATAATATGCACCTGCAGAGTTAAATTAGATTTATTTAGACTAGGTACATGCCAATAATCATCTTTCACCTTAAATCTTCAATTTATGTACATGTATACTGTTTTATTCCCCAACTACATCCTAACTACGCCGTATCAGTACAACATTCATGCCGAGAGTGTGCCCCAATCGCGCCCCAACTGCGCCTTTTCTGCACCCTAAGTTACTGCACCTTTTCTGCGCCCCAACTGCAACTTATCTGCATCCTAAGACTGCGCCCCAACTGCACCCTGTTATTTGCGCTGAAAACTTACCTCACTTCCACTCTTTGCATTTCTTGTTCTACATGAAATGCAAAGAGTGGAAGTGAGGTAAGTTTTAGCTTAATAACAGAAAATTTACCTGTAAAATTTTTTTATTCTCTAATAGGGCGCATATAAGGCGCAAATAAAATATTTGGAATGCGCCCTAATAAGTCTAATGGCAAAATTGGGGGCGCAGATAGGGCGCACGCCCCAATTGTGCCCCAACTGCGCCTTAGCTGTCTCAATTCATGCGCCCTATCTGCGCCCTATTTCCGTGAGGGGTGGATCAGGACATCCAAGACATCCAAGCACAACAGAAAACTTGACCATGTACCCACAATGCACTGGTCACTGCTTCGTTATGTCCAACAACATCTGTCCAGGTAATACATAAGTTACAGATACAAGTATTGTAGTGGCCAAGTTTCCCGGCCATGGTTTGAACCACTGACCTCTTGCTTTGGAGCCCAGCACCCTACCAACACAGGTAAAGGGATATTCCCTACCAACTGAGCTAAAGGGAAATTCCCTACCAACTGAGCTAAAGGGGAATTCCCTACCAACTGAGCTAAAGGGGAATTCCCTACCAACTGAGCTAAAGGGAAATTCCCTACCAACTGAGCTAAAGGGAAATTCCCTACCAACTGAGCTAAAGGGAAATTCCCCACCAACTGAGCTAAAGGGGAATTCCCATCAGCTACAAGCCCGTACAGGCAGTGGTGGTGAACCTGCTTCTACCACACCAGTAACAATTTTGCAGTAAGAGAGCTAAAGGTTACAGGATTGTGGGTTGCCTTCCTCAAAATCAGAGTATTTCAGAAATGGGTGTGTTATCAATGAGCAAACTGTGCATGATCCATCATGGTCATGTCAGCATGCTTGAAGCGGAACAATAATATTACTGTTAAAATGTGATGAGTTTGCAGAGAGAAAATTTATATTCACTGATAAACAATCGACAGCAAAATTTACTTCTGTGTGGTGGATCTCTCTATTGAAGCAGCTTGGCTGCTGTGTGATTTTGAAAACCACTAGTGTACAAGGAGAGGATATAAATTTATCATCTCCCCCCCCCCCCCCTCTTCTCCTCTTTGACATCACTGTATACCTGGGGCTCTGAATTATCTGGGATAAATAAATTCATGTACAGAGCTATTGAAAGAAATGTTTGTATTCTAACATTTCAAAAATCTGATCATCGAGTGCCAAAAAATTGTGTTTTCTTCACTTTTCATTGTAGAAATTGGTTGAATACATTCATGTATGATGTCATGTCATTTTGTTGATCAACAAGTCTGTACTAAAAATCTAACATACAATTCAGTGTACTGAATGCCAGCGCATCACAGTTCAAAGGCTATATCTTTTTCGCTTAATTAAACCAAATGATTAAGTGAAAGGAGTACATGTTTAGTATACAGAAGGCATCTTGATCATCAGTTTACATGGTAGTGTATATTCAGGGGAGGTGTGATGATCAAGTGAATCATAACAAACCTGGCCAGTTTATCAGTTTTCAGCCAAAATGAATGGCTAATTTCCAGTTGTGTATTTTCACCCGTATTATATATTTACCCTAATGCATTGTCTAGTGAAATGTTCAAACAACGCTGGATGTTGAAAACGTGATGTCTAAAAAAAAAAACTAGCTCTGCACCATATACTACTGTTCAACTCTCGGAACTGTAATTGCTCGTGTACAACTGTTTCTCGCCAAAAATGAATTTGAGACAATCAGATAATTGCTCATCTAAATCCTCCAAATTTACTTTGTACCACATAAATCTCTTGTCAAACTTATAACCTGTAGTAGTCACATTGAAAATCTAGTCTGATATTCCATGACAAGTTACATGTATCTTGTTTTGCTGTTTTAAGAGATGGTTGGAACCACATGTTTACAAATTTGCTTCCCAGTCTGCACCCATTGGCTTTCATCAATCAGGTTTTGCCTAGGATCAACAGCTGGTTTTCCTCAAAATGTATTCAGGTGGACAGGACAGAAAATCATTAACTTTACATAATTAGGTTAATTGGATGTAGTTGGACCGGATATCTTGTCATTGATTACTTTTCCAGACTTTACTTTGACTGGTTCAAAATTCCCATGATCAATCTGGTATACTATGTATGTACAGGATAACATGGGCACCCATAGCTGACTAACCTAGACCTGGATTTTAAATTGTTTGATATATTATACAGTAGATCATATTGTATATTTATCATCAGTTAATACTTGGCAACCCGAAGGGGCTTGATTGAGAGTATGGCAGTTGGGTCTGTCTGTCCGTCCTCTTTGTCACATGTTTAGTTTGGACAATAAAGTTAGAAAAAAATTAGCATGACTTTGTATTGTTTTGTCAATATCCACCCATAGATGGTCAGGCCTCAATTTAAGGAGTGCTGATGGTAACCTCTCAACAGGTTACCATGAATTCTACACTGGTAACCTGTGGGAACCTATTGCATAATTATTAGGCCTCTGTTAATTAATCTTTAGCTTCTCATGACCCGCCCGCATGTTTTTTTGTCGTAACAATAATTACGCATTGTTTTAATTATTTGGCATTTTTTGCTGCAAAAAAAAAATGTGCAGAAAAAGGCAACGGTCGAAATAACGCATGCCTACCTGCCGCCGGCAAGTGAATTTTTCCGGCGACAGGTTGCAAAAAAATCTGCCTGTCGCATGCGGCAAGTAGGATTTCGTCCAACAAAAACGATAAAATGCGACCAGTTTTCGTAAATACCTTTTTGAAGACTAGATATATCTGAAGGAATGGACAATCCAAGAAATAATCCATTGAAAATTTATTTCAAGCCGATCTTTGGCCATTGCTGTTGGTGTTCTCTGTCAACATTTCCCGCGACAAGTTACTTCCGGTTGCGCGTCGTCTTGCGCGGTAGTCCGGTGCATGCAAAAGTCGGACCTGTTACGAAACGGAATTGGACTGGGTTTTTTCATTTCGTTTCGATGGTAAATAATATTGTTGCCTTCTTTTCTTGGATTTCTGTTCACAAGCTGACGTTTTTCTATGCAGACATTTCAGTTAATTGATAATTCCAACGGGACTCTGGTGGTTGATTCTAATTGATTGGAAGCAGCAATTTTACAAGGGGAGACTATTGATAAATATAACTAAATTTTGTTGGGATACTGGTTAACTCCTCTCAAATTTTCCTTCTTTAAAAAGGGTGTTACTTGAATATAAATTCTATGATATAATGTCACAGGTGCCATTTAAATTTCACATGATTTAGTCAACAACAAAGCTTTTTGCAGTTCTAATTGCAGAAATTAGGGAAATAGTTGTCTTTGACAAGTTGATATAAACTTTCCATTGGTGCTCGAAGTTTACCACATACATAACTTCTTTTTTATTGCAATGTCTTAATGCAGCCAAATAATTAATAATTAATAATTACAGCATTCAGCATCATCATAATTTCCTCCCAAGGTCATGAGAAGCTAAAGATTAATTAACAGAGGCCTTAACCTAATGTCATATTATTAGTCAAAATTATGGGGACCTGAAAATAGGTTACCACTATTTTTCACATGGCAACGTCCAGGCAACCTGAAAACAGGTTACCACCTTAAATTGAGATCTGGATGGTGCCACCTGGGCCAACTTGAATTTCCATATTTACTCTTCGCCTGTAGTCGAAGACATCAGAAGAAACTATTTTCTCCTCGGTATCTCTTTCACTTTCACAAGGAAATTACCTGTTCCTTCCTGGTTCCTTTGGTCTGGCCCTTCCTCTTTGTTGTAGTCCTATTTTGATACTTTTTACTCTCAAACTTGATGAGAGCTCTAATCCAGTCTGATATCAGGACATGTTCTGTAGATGAAGCCTCCCTGTGTGGGCCGATCATGATTCAGGCAGAGTTGTAACATGATGAACGGTTCCATCTGGTGGCCAGGTGATTCAAACAGGTGGTTATCGCACAATTCCTTGCCTGTGCTGTCATAGTAGTCATATCATTATATCACACGGGATGAAAATAACCAATGTATCATAAATACACATGTACTACTGTATGTTTGTCGGGTGCAATCTCCAGATGTCTGAACCGCTTGCCGAGAAGTACAAGTTAAGACAGTGGGGGCTTTTTGGACTATAAGCTATAGCTGGTGGAGTCCTATAGAATTCAAACCGACATCAGGAATACCTCACACTGAAGTCCTATAGAATTCAAACTGACATCAGGAATACCTCACACTGAAGTCCTATAGAATTCAAACTGACATCAGGAATACCTCACACTGAAATCCTATAGAATTCAAACTGACATCAGGAATACACTGAAGTCCTATAGAATTCAAACTGACATCAGGAATACCTCACACTGAAGACCTATAGAATTCAAACTGACATCAGGAATACCTCACACTGAAGTCCTATAGAATTCAAACTGACATCAGGAATACCTCACACTGAAGTCCTATAGAATTCAAACTGACATCAGGAATACCTCACACTGAAGTCCTATAGAATTCAAACTGACATCAGGAATACCTCACACTGAAGTCCTATAGAATTCAAACTGACATCAGGAATACCTCACACTGAAGTCCTATAGAATTCAAACTGAGATCAGGAATACCTCACACTGAAGTCCTATAGAATTCAAACTGACATCAGGAATACCTCACACTGAAATCCTATAGAATTCAAACTGACATCAGGAGTACCTCACACTGAAGTCCTATAGAATTCAAACTGACATCAGGAGTACCTCACACTGAAGTCCTATAGAATTCAAACTGACATCAGGAGTACCTCACACTGAAATCCTATAGAATTCAAACTGACATCAGGAGTACCTCACACTGAAGTCCTATAGAATTCAAACTGACATCAGGAATACCTCCCACTGAAGTCCTATAGAATTCAAACTTACATCAGGAGTACCTCACACTGAAGTCCTATAGAATTCAAACTGACATCAGGAATACCTCACACTGAAATCCTATAGAATTCAAACTGACATCAGGAATACCTCACACTGAAGTCCTATAGAATTCAAACTGACATAGGAATACCTCACACTGAAGTCCTATAGAATTCAAACTGACATCAGGAATACCTCACACTGAAATCCTATAGAATTCAAACTGACATCAGGAATACCTCCCACTGAAGTCCTATAGAATTCAAACTGACATCAGGAATACCTCACACTGAAGTCCTATAGAATTCAAACTGACATCAGGAATACCTCACACTGAAGTCCTATAGAATTCAAACTGACATCAGGAATACCTCACACTGAAATCCTATAGAATTCAAACTGACATCAGGAATACCTCACACTGAAGTCCTATAGAATTCAAACTGACACCAGGAATACCTCACACTGAAATCCTAAAGAATTCACATTCTTCTTCTTTTCTACTTTTCTTATTTCGTGAATTCCCTGACTTCGCAACAGTTCGACTTATTCGACTTTTCATCCTTATTTGAATGAATAGATCAGTGAGAGACAATATGGCAGGTTAGTGATTAACAACTGTGAAATAGGTCAAAGATTAATTTGATAAACGGAGAATTATTGAAAACATTGCACTATTACTCCCGTCCAGGATGTAAGTTGTGATTAAACATCAGGAATACCTCACACTGATGGCAAAAAAGAAACCTTGAGGTCAAAGGTCAAGCCACAGTGGATAAAATAGATCTGAAACCACTGAAAATCACATTTTTGTGAGTATGCATTAGTGGGAAGCATTGTGTCGGGTACCGAGATCGAGGTAGAAAGTTCAATGGTCAAGCAATTCACTACAACATTTTTGACTCCAGATTTTGTTTTAACGGCATAGCCCATAGTGCCAATTAGGCTTTTGTTATATCTGTGGCATGTTCATGTACACGACTTGAGCTCAGGATTGATGAAGTATTCAGGGGCTGTGGAAAATCACAAACAAGGGATAAGAATGAACATGGAAATAGAAGATAACAAGAGGTTCCCAGATTTTCTATCAGAAAAATAACATTTTCCAACTTTAAATTACCTAATTCTCTCTCCTCCCTCTTCACCCAATGCGCTCATGAGAAATGCTCATAGATGTGTATAATAGACCTTGGGCCAAACCTTGCATGGAGCTACAGATATCTCCATGGCCAAATACACTTCACACAGATTATTGCATGAAAGGTAACCAGTTAGGAAACAATGGGAGGTTGGGCGTTTTGGCCTGGTTTTGGGAAACCATTAAATTTCTTTGAAGAATCTTAATTCTCATTGTCCAATAACACAAACTCTATGTCGCATTGGTTTTAAAAAGTTTGTACCAGTAAGTAGATAATAATGGTAAAAACAACTCTTCAGTGATGTTAAACCTTAATTCTCTCTCTCTCTGAACAACTCTTCAACATTCTGTAAATTTCCCGGACAGAAGTGTATTCAACAAACTATTAAAAAATTTACAAGACATGGACATGTAATACAGTGAAACCTATGTATACCGACCATGTCTCGGACCAGATTATAGTGTCCATTTTGTACAGAGTTCTGGTTTATCAAGGTTCAAAATGCTTTAAATTTAAGTATTGGGTCCATGGATAATGCCGGTATTTAGAGGTTGTTGGTCAGTGTACCAAGGTGTCCGTAGTCACAGGTTTCAATGTTTATGCATTGTAGATCTACAATGTCACATTGTCTTGCATCAGTATAACACAAAGTTTGATCCGTCATCAACTTCCTGCATTGATTCTTCACTAAACCTCATTAACATCTGAAACTATCCCACAGAAACCAAAATACTCCTCCCAAACTATGAGTAGGAGTATTGTTGAAGGGCCACTTTGTAACATGTTGCACTGCTAGATTCTTGCCTTTATATTATTGCTTGTATTTTTGGCCTCCTGATTCATCGCCTGTTTAATCATCTGCTTGTGTGGGTGCTGCCATGACTGGTTAACTGTGGTTTGTACATCCATGCATATCTCCACACATAAGCAGAAATTGAACTGATAACTGCAGTTTACGGTGAAAATTATCAGACCTTGAATTCAAGAAAATCAGGAGAGTGGCAAATCACTCCATATATGCAAGGGGGAGGGGAGGCACAGATAGTAGCAATTAATAGCATCCTCAGAGTTGCCCAGTGGTGTGATTTATATGTAAAAAAACCCACACACATTGGGATGATTTATTCATAAATTCTTCAAAATTAAGAGATGAGAAAAATGAAAAATCTGGCTATATCAGAGTTAGTTACATGTTGTTGTTTTTTCCAGCTCTGAACATATATGTGCATTGCAAATTTCATCTTTTGCTATTGAGCCCACTGCACTTTTAATCTGCCTCGCCAAACCAAACCAAACCAAATCAAACCAAAACGAATCTCATATTGCAGAAAATTCAACCGTTTGCTTCTGAATTCATCTGGTCTTCAAAGGCATCAATGAGACTATGTTTTTGTGCATAAGTTTTCTGCATATAGAGCTTTTCATCAGAAAGGCCATAGGAACATATTTGGCCTGTATTATATGACTTGAGCTTTGTTGTAGTCCAAGGAAATTATATAAATCTGAACTAGGTAATTGGGAAGTCAATGAGAAAAGTGATTTTAACTAACACCACATCTTTGTGAAAGACCACACACTCTTGCAACTGAAATTGGCATATATTTCTATGGGAACAGAATTAAACAGCAGGAACATTGCGCTATAGAAGTCCATCACTGGTAAAGTGTATTAGGCGTGCGATGAGGAATGAGAGCGATCACCTCCTCTCCAAACACAGGGTCTCCGTTGTCTACCGGACAGCCCAAATTTTCTCTTTCCTACATGTAACCTCTTTGCTCTTCGTAAATTGAAACTAAACTGGAGTTTCAATATCTGTGATTGACCAGTAGCAGAAAACAAAACTTAGGGGTCTGGTTTATTTTTAATACAAACGTGAAGTTATCTACTGATAACCAAGGTTTTGGACTGTTAACTGCGGTTTAATATCGATTCGAAAAGTTATCGGTACAGAAAACTGTAATTGTCAGTGTTAAGAAAGAGAAGCAGTAAAGAGAAACTTGGGATTGCCTGATAGTTTTTCGACCATTTACAGTTCCTAATTGAAAACAGTGGTTCAATTTCTCTTCGATAGTTGCAAGGTTCTGATTGTTTGGACTTTCAGCCTTCCATACATACACACATACTTGAAGACTCCCACAAGACTTTTATAGCTGGAGGGTGTAGACCACTTGGCCTGTATCTATGTATAATTGGCCTGGCTGACTCTGAACCTGTTTTAAAGACCATCATGCAGTGCCAGACTAAACCTGCCAGCATGACTCCCCCTCCCTCCCCCACACTTCACATTCATCATTGAAGAGTGTGTTGTGTTTTATTGAAGTTGGCAGGTTGATCCCTCAGTCAGAGTTCCCAACTGGACAGTCCCAAAGATTATTGGTATGCCCAATTTAACATTCTCCTATGTGTAACAGGATATGGCCTTCTGAGCCACATCTTCTCCATTCATAGGGGTACCTGAAGTACATGTTCCGATAAACAGTCCTTCAATAAATTCTGCCCTGTTGGGCTCCCAGGTTTGACCTGGGGTGTCCTTGTGCACACTCTCCTGGGGTGTCATTGTGCACACCCCAAGTCATGGTAAGAATAGGCCGCAGCTCCTCAGACAACTTATTGTAAAAGGCAGCTTCTCAGACAGCTTGTTGTAAAAGGTGACCCACTTGGTGCACCCGTGGGGTTTCCTGGGTATGAATGGGACCCCACCCATTGGATATGTGGATGTAAAAAAGGAATAGGGCCGTACCCGAGGGGTTCCTGGTGTCAGACCCAAATATCATGATGAGACCTCATATTCACTCCCTCACTCCAATTCATTCCAATTCAAGTGGGGTTCATATTTTTGTGCACCTGAAATATATTGATACGGATGCCAAATCTTGACCCATTTATTGAAAGCAACCAAGAGATGTAAAACTCCAGGGACGTTCACTTCAAATCCTGGTACCGGCAGATTTGTACAGAATATGTTACTATTCGGCTATTTTCTCCTTTAAGCCACCGTTATGAAGGCGAACAATTCTGCTCAAAGGCCATTCTCGAGACGTTGATTTGCTGATATAGTTCTATAATTTGATATCAGAAAATGCCAACTGTTTTGCTTACATGTAGGATAGGGATGTACTGGTTATCAGGAGAAAGTCAATAACCTGCTGTATGTTTATATGATGGGTTCAGACTGTCTGTCCCCAGAGCTGAAAGTCTCCTCTACTTTCTCCCACATCTGGGGTTGATGACCTTGGTAAGCTGAGACTTGCAGAAGGGGAGATGATTTCATCTTGGAAAAACTGAATAGTAAACTTCATAGTGTGTAATGCAATTACTAACTGTGTAGGCATGGCTTGAAATTTCCGCAGGAAGCCGGGAATCCGATTCCCATCCGCACTTCCGCAATATAATTCATCCAACAGATTCCCGTAAAATTTCAGTAAGCTGTATACTAATGATAGTAATCATGTATGTAAAATTTTGAAATGAAATGTAAAATTTTGACCAAAAGCAAGGCCTGATATGGGTGACAGCTTGTCAGGCGATCATATGTTAACATTGTAGGCAAGTTAAAATGTGTCTCCACATCACTCTACTATTTGGAAAGTTCCCTTTTCAAATCAGGAATTGACCAATGAAAATGTCCGCTTCACCAGCAGACTGTTTCAATCAGTGTGCACACCCCAGATCATGATAAGAATAGACCTCAGCTCCTCAGACAGCTTGTCATAAGGGGTGACTAACTGGGCACCCATGATGTTCCCAGGTGTCAAAAGGAATAGGACCCCACCCGTGAGGTTCTCAAGTGCAAAAAGGAATAGGACCCTACCTGTGGGGTTCTCTGATGGGAAAAGTAATAGGACCCTAACGTCAGGATATGACTGAAATAGTGTTATAAAGCGATGTTAAATCACACTCACTTACTCACTGTTTCAATCGGCCCAGAGACCACACTGAAGCCGTCAGACGGCAGTGATGAGGTTGGCTTTGCACAACTAATATTTAAACCAACAGAAGGCTATCCTATGGATAACAGCTTCTTTATTGCTGTGGAGCTGATGTTTCGTTGAAGATCTAACTTTTTCAAAGCTTGGCTGACTCTGAATTTGCACAAATATTGGCATGAATGGGACTCGGAACCCTAATTATAACACTGCTGGTCCTTGTTATGGCAGGCCGGAGTGGTGTCGTGGGATATATAGGGTGACTTCCGTTAAACGAAAGGTAGCGTAACCCCCTTAAAGGGGTATCGTCTGGATACAAAAATTCTGTGTTTGGTGTTTGCACTTCTGGAGTTGTAAAGTACAAGAGATGAATGAATGAATGAATGTGTACATGTAACACTGCAAAGCTTATTGAATTACATGGACAGTGCTGATTGTACTCAGATTATGTATTATGTCAGCTGTAACAGAGACTTGTCATTCATAACACAATGTCTCACTTTATAAGTGGCGAGAAAGGGTTACACATCCTCTTCAAAGATAACAGGAAAAAAATTCTTGACAAATTGTAACCAGAAGGAAGATTCCAGATAAGGGAGCGCAGAGTAATTTTGCTGGCATGCTTGACTTTCATTGGAGCGTATAGTCTAAAAGTATAGCCTTTAGTCTAAAGTTCTCTTACTGCACCAGGTTTTGGTTGCAGATAAAGTACTGTTTGTTGTTTGTAACTGCATAACTCGATCACCAGACTGATGTAACGGGACCTGAGGCTGAGACGAAAATCTTTGGATGCCTTAAATGAAGAAATGTTGAGAAAAACTGGATGCATGTGTGAAACAAAATAATCCTCCCTTTAGTCCTGTATCGGCCACCAACTATGGTAGTTTGCAAACCATCTTCAGAAGGAATTGTATCACCCCTAGTCATGGTTCATCTGACAAAGCCGTACATAGCATGTACCCTGGCCTTCCATTCTAAAATGTCATCACATGGATTCATAGAGACATACCGTACAATAAACAATCAGCCATTCAGTATTGAAATATATTTTCACTTCAAATTGTAATTTCTGAAGTCAGTCTTCATTATTTCTGAATGGGGATTTCTCCACTGTGTTGAGGATTTCTGTATTCTCAACTTGATTTCTGGGTTCTTGACTTGAGGATTTCTGGACATATGTGTTGTGGATTTCTGGACTTGGGGATTTCTGGACTTGTCTTGAGGATTTCTGGACTTTTATCTTCAATTCTTGAGGATTTCTTGACTGTCTTCAGGATTTCAAGACAGTCTTGAGTATTTCTGGATTCTTGACTTGAGAATTTCTTGACTTGTCTTGAAGATTGTTTGACCCATGTTGTCTTGGTCTTTCCCAAATAAGAGATGCCCGACCTTTTTTCTGCAGTGAAACTGAATTAAACATCATATTTGAGTCAAGTGTACAAATTTTGCATGAATTCAGTGATTTTCAATACTCAGTACAATACAGATATAAACTACAAGAGAAGGAGTGTGTAACTTTATTGTTCCCCGCTACTTAGTGGGGGGGGGGACTTAGAAACACCGATGTCGGGGGGGGGGGACTTAGAAACACCGATGTCTGTAATTCCGTAAGATTTTCTTGTCCAGACAAGAACTCGGGAACGATCTAACCGATCAACTTCAAACTTGGGGTGTGCCTTGACATTGGTGAGAGGACGGTTTGGATTGTTTTTCAGCAATGTGCGTAATCTAATATGGCCACCGTCAGCCATATTGGATTATAAGCAGTTGGATCTTGTTCGGACAATAACTCGAGAATGATTCAACCGATCTACTTCATACCTGGAGAGTGCCTTGACATTGTTGAGAGGAGGATTAGGATTGTTTTTCAAGGACGTGCTTAATCCAATATGGCCACCATCAGCCATACTGGATTTCATTGGATTTTAAGCAGTTTGATCTTATCCGGACAATTGCTGGAGTACGATTCAACTGATCTACTTCTAACTTGGTGAGTCCCTTGACCTTGGTGAGATCCCGGTTGGGATTGTGTTTCATGAACGAGCATAATCCAATTTGGCTACCATCTACCTCACCGCTGTGGGGTGCATCGCTCATCAGCGATATCTCCATTTTCAAATCATACTCTTCATCAATGATATGAGATATCATCGACCCCAAAAAATCGACCATAGAGGTCCATGGCCCCCGCAGCAGCAGCGCCAGTTACGGTGGATGTAATCCACCATAACTGGTGCTGCTAGCGGGGGACATGGACCTCTATGGTCGATTTTTGAATTACATGGACAGCACTGATTATATGCTAGATCATGTAGTATGTCAGCTATAACAGAGACTTGTCATTCATAACACAATGTCTCACTTTGAAAGTGGCATGATAGGGTTCAAACATCCTCTTCAATGATAGCAGGAAAATAATTCTTACAAATTGTAACCACAAAGATTCCAGATAAGGAAGCTCAGAGTAATTTTGCTGGCATGCTTGACTTGCATTGGAATGTATATCCCAGCCTTGAATCTAAAGTTCTCTAAACTGCACCCGCGTTTGGTTGCAGATAAAGTACTGTTTGTTGTTTGTAACTGCATAACTCGAGCACCAGACTGATGTAACAGGATCTGATGCCGAGAGAAAAATCTCGGAAACTTCACATGTAGGAATGTTGCAAAAAACTGGATGCATGTGTGTAACAAAATTGTCCTCCCTTTATCCATGTATCAGCCACTGACTATGTCAGTTTGCAAACCATGTTCTTCAGAAGGAATTTTATCACCCCAAGTCATGGGTCATCTGACAATGCCGTACATAGCATGTACCCTGGCCTTCCATTCTAAAATGTCACCTGACAGATTTATAGATATATACAATAACAATCAGTCATTCAGTATTTTCTCCTCTGAAATATAATTTTCCTTCAAACTGAAATTTCTGCAGTCTGTCTTGATTATTTCTGGATGAGGATTTCTGAACTGTCTTGAGGATTTCTTGATTCTTGAACTTGAAGAGGATTCCTGGGCTTGTCTTGAGGATTTCTAGACTCTATCTTGAGGATTTCTTGACTGTCTTGAGGATTTCAAAACAGTCTTCAGGATTTCTGGATTCTTTATCTTAGGATTTCTGGATTCTTGACCTTAGGATTTCTGGACTCTGTCCTGATGATTTCTAGACTTCCCTTGATGATTTTTGGACATGTCTTGAGGATTTCTGGACTTGTTCTCAAGACTGTCTTGAGGATTTATGGACTTAACTTGATTTCTGGATTCTTGACTTGAAAACTTCTGGTCTTGTCTTGAGGATTTCTGGAGTCGAGTGTACCAATTTTGCATGAATTCAGAGATTTTCAAGATTATTTGAGAGGCATTTCAGAAGTTGGAAAATAAACCGAACAAATTATTATGGATAACAACTTCTTTGTTTATTGTCTGGTGACCTTTTGCAATAGTTACTAACCTTGTTTTCAAACAACTTCTTTGTTTATTAGCTGGTGACGTTACGCTGTAATTACTAACATCAAGCAAATGGTATTAGCAACAACAGCGGAACATCACCAGCTATTCTATAAAACTTGTGTCTGTAACAACTTGCTAACCATGCAATTATTGAGTGTTTTAGCATGGTTGTGTGAAATGTACATGTGTCAAGTGCAGGTGTTCATTGGGAGATCCTATTTTACAAGGCAGGAGAGGAAGGGGTCATCTGCTTCATACAATCGAATAAACATACAAATAGATTACACGATGGAATTTCTTTCCAAGTTTAACTGCTGTTTTCATCGTGAAATTTATTAACAAAGCGACTCAAATAAACCTAAATCCAAGTATGTTCCCCATAGCCTGGTTCATCTGACAGAATAACTCTCCATTTGAGAGACCACATAAACTCACCCACTGACATTGGCACGATGCCAACCGAGACGGGAGCATCGTGCCAATATCAGTGGACGAATTTTTTCAACAAAGGGGAGATAGGTTGTCAAAGTTTAAAATATGTTTTCAACCTTTCATTATAGTCTTTTTTGATAATCAAATTTGAGTAGTTCAACAGAATAGAAATAATGTTCGCATAGGCATGGTAGGCATGCTCAATGGTTATTTTACGCACAGTTTGTTGGAATGTTTGAAAACTTTTAGGGCGCGAGCTTTACCCTTGCCCTGAAATATAAACTTTCCCACACTAACCGTGCATAAAATAACCATTGAGCATGCCTATGAAAACATTATTTCTTAAATAAATAAGGAAGTTAACCATAATAATTTGTTTAATTATTTTCAATATTTTCTCTAATTTGAACTTGGACTACACTTAAAAACCATTTGCCCAGCTGAATAGAGGATGTGACCAAATTAAAGAGGTCTAAAGCCCTGTCAGGGTGTCTAAACTCTGTTTTGAGGATTTCTAAACTCCATGTTGAGGATTTCTAAAATCTGTCTTGAGGTTTTCTTGACTGTTTTGAAGAATTCTTGGAGTAAATGTGGCTAGAAATTAAATCGGGTTTTAAGTGAATCAGCAACCTTTCAGACCACCTATGTTGCAAAGCTGTCTAATATTTACTGCTGTTCAAACTTTCATGTAATAACTTATTCAGTCATAGCTTCATACTGTCCATGCAGCAACAGGTTTCTTTGGAAATCTTGGACCGTATTCAACAAATTAACGCTGTTGATTTGAATGAGGAGCGCAGAAATGTGTTCAATTACGCCTGTTCCGTGCCTCATCACACGTGTTCAATTATCGTACTATGCTGGTGAACCTGGTAACTGTTTCAACTTTCTTCTGAACTGTTTTCGCACTGTGGAATCCACTTCATTTCCTTGTCAACAGAAATTAGGCGAATCCAGAAACTTTCGGGGGCGTGACTGATGTATGGTTTTCCTTCATGTTTCAACTGACGGCTGACTTTGACCTTGATTTTACCTGATGCTGGCAAAATACAAGTTTTCGCCCGTGAATAGAGCTGTTTATTACCCATATACCAGGCCTCCGTATTTCAAGATATCCAAGTTGTTGCCAAGCAAAATACCGACCACTTGTACATTCAATAACATACATACTGTTTCTCGTTGGCGATATTCCGCAATTCATCATGGAACCTTTTAACCTGCGCAGTCGTGATGTGCAGTAGTGTAGAAACCAATTTGCCATGCTTTTAGCGAGAGCGCTCAATTACACCAGCTAGTCTTTCTTCTTATGGCAAAATGCCATCAAACTGTACCTGAGCATTGCAGTTCAAGAACAAACCTCCAGTGTGAGATACGAGGAATACCCCACAACTATCTTCATATATGTGTACTGATGTAACCGACTTGTCAACACCTTTGTAATGACGTAACTCTGATCCTGGCCAGAGCAAATAATAGTAGAGAAGACTATATGACCTTTACATACATGTACAAGAAACTTTCATCATGTACATAATCATCAGTTCTTTAAATAAAAGGGTGGGGGGGGTGGTGGTATGTATAATTATGAGAGGGGCATACTGGAATCACTTTGTCTGCCTGTCCATTCATATGGTCAAACTTGTCCAGATGGTATCTCGGCTACTGTCAGATTGACAACTTCAAAACTTACTTGAAAGCTGCTTAGTACCATGCAGATATACAAATAATGATATCACCAATATCAATATGCTTGTTTGGACCATATATTTTCAATTTGATCGACAATTTTTGATACTTTGGAAGAAGCTTAGTACTTTACAAATGTGCACTGTCGGGTTTTCTTACCATTTGTGATTATTTTCTACAGAGTTATGGCCCTTTATCATCGACATCAATATCTGATATTGTGCCGAGAAGTTTGAAATTTTAATTTTAGATACTTAGCAGATAGTAGTTGGTTATATCGTCGCTATATGGTCGAAATAACGCTGAATGCGACGTTAAACCCAAACTCACTATATTTAGGTGTGCAATGTCAGGGTTAATGTTACGTTTTTTACCCGTTTCAATGCATTTCCATAGTTATGGCCCTTTATCTTATCCATCAACAGTTTCTTGGTTACTATTTGATGGACAACTTTGAAATTTACAGGTACTAATTGTTATTGAACAGGACCAAATTGTTGTCACCTCATTTTGTTGTAAACACACATCTCTCCATGTACATGCACAAATCTCATTTTTGTTTTCATACTTTTGTTTTTCAGATTTCTCCACAATAACAGATTAAAAAGATTACCGACGGGAGTGTTTTCACGCTCTGACAAATTAAGGAGATTGTGAGTGTTTGCTACAAATATATGTCATGAGAAAAATTGTTTGTTACATTGTGCGACGGATAGCAAATTTGTCAACTTCTTCAGTTCTGGATTTTTTTTTCACCAACCTTCTAATGCCCACTACACAATATCACATAGACTCCTGTTGGCCTTCATGTAAATGCTGCCCCGGGGGCTCCTGAGGATTGACCTAGGATGTTCTTGTGCACATCCCAGGTCATGGTAAGGATTTAAGCTTCTCAGACAGCTTGTCGTAAGAGACGACTAACTGCGGCACCCTTGGGGTTCCCGGTAATAAAAAGTAATAGAACCCTACCCATGGGATCCTCGGTGTTAAAAGGAATATGGCCCTATTTGTTGGGTCCCAGGTGTTAATAGGCGTAGGACCCCTCCTACCTGTGGGTTTCCCAAGAGTGAAAAGTAATAGGAGTGGACCCTAACATCATGATATGACTGAAAGATTGTTGAAAGTGATGTTAAATTACACTCACTCATGTGAAATGTCCAATAATTCAATCAATCTATTAACATTCAATCACCCCCATATGTTTATGAATTATTATACATGTAGAGTTTACTGCAGGAGCTGTATATGAATTTACATGTACATGTATAATTTGGAGTCGTAACACAGTCTCCTCTTCTGTTATTGTTTAGACGCCTGGACTCTAATGCCTTGATATGTGACTGTGAGATAATGTGGTTAGCGGAGATGTTGAAAACTAAGCACACCCACACACAAGCCACTGCCACGTGCCAGTTCCCTGAACAGCTCCAAGGGAGATCACTCATGAGTATATCTGAAGATGACTTCCAGTGCAGTAGGTACATTTTATTTCACATTTTGTTCCTTCTGTCTTTTTATATGCCCTTAATCAGATGAGGCGATAGTTCTGTCTCTTGTTGTATCTCCAGTTCCATATTATGGATTGATACCAAACTTCGGATATACCTAACCCATGAGTCAAGGAAGGACCCTTTTCATTTTGAGGTCAAAGGTTGAGGTCATTGTGGTGTTTGTGGTATATTTTAAAGGGTTCTTGTTAATTTGACAGTAGTATTGGGGCCATCGGTTTTGTCCTGGGATCCATCAGATTTAATTGTTGAATCTGTTCAATTTCATTTCAAATTAATTTGTTTTCCTTCTGAAGTTGTTTTGAAAAGAGTCCTTCACAGTGTTAGATAATGCCTTGAAAACCTTGAAAGTACTTTAATTTGAAGAGAAAAAAAATAATTTTGATGTTGTTGTTTGAAAGTGCTTGAAATTTAACAGAAATGCTGTAGGAAGTCTGACACCTAAATATCAGCTGATCACTGTAATGAAAACAGCATTACTCTCCTTAGCATGGTCCTTTATCTTAGTTTATAGTGAGGCATGAACAAGAGATATTGTGAGGGGCTAAGACTTGTCAAATATTTATTTCTATCCCAGATAGACTTACATGTACCTCAGATCAACTTATTACTGTGAAACCTGTGTATATCGACCATGCTTGGGACCAGATTATAGTGTCGGTTGTGACAGGGTTCTGGTTTATCAAGGTTCAAAATACATCATATATAAGTATTGGGACATGGATATTGTCAGTATTTAGAGCTTGGTCTGTTTACCCAGGTGTCAGTATTCACAGGTTACACTGTAGAATCATTGCTCCCATCAGCAAACAGCATCATCATTTCATTTGTACCCAATCTAGGTACCAGTCAGTTTTGGGATAGAAACCTAACAATAGAACAACAGGTGTAAGTTGTCTTAAATCAGATAATAATACGTTTCTGTGTTGGGGATTATTCTTGGAGGCTGGTGTTATTGTTACGGTTTGATGGCAAACCTCACTGAGAATTGGCATGATTACGATGGTACCTAACCTCGCCTGCAGTTGTTTATGAAGGGGTAACATTACGTCTGTGGAGTATCTCCGAGAGACTCTTGGAGTGGAACCAGCTTTACTTTGTTTTCTCAGTAACCACTCTCTGCTTCAGAATGTTCCGTTAATCAACCCAGTCTGTGGTTAGTGACCTTATTCTTGGGGCTCTCTCTCAGTTAGAGCTGTATGTTACATCGCTGGCAACTCTCCAGCTGGATAAATTATTGATGCATGCATGGTTGGAACAAATTAAGATGTTTGAAAAAAAAATGTGTCCATCTGATTAGCGTGTAGCTGTGTGTGTAAGATGTAACTGTGTTAGAGAACAGTCTTGAACTTTTCTTTTCCAGGTAAACCATCCAAAAAGTATTTTCTGTCATGATAAATTGTTAGTGTGCATCATTTCGTACACTCAACACAAATGGCATGGATAGAACTTATAAGATTTCTATAACATTTCTACATGGCATAACATCGGAGGTATTTGAAGACTATACCGATTGGTATCCTGTTTAAGATGAACATTTTTGATGCGACAACTTTGGGTTATTGGAGTTGCACATGTATGCAGATTACTATTAATTTTGTTTGAACGTTTATTGTACTGGGATTGATTTGAAAATAGAATTTGCTCTGAAAGCAATCATACCATGATGCCTCTTCTTGAGACAATATTTGGGTGTTTTCTTCACGATTCACAAGTTAAATACCACACTAAATTTCCTTGATTTCCCTTGACCTAATGAATGAGCTAGAGTCTTCAAACCATGAACGCATGTGATATATAGCCAATCAAGATATGAGCTTACCAGCACCGTGCAGCGTGCAGCGAGGATTTTCTTTTATCTTTGTGTGATCTTACAAATTTGGGAAGTGGTAGTTGTATTGATTATCCAACGGGATATGACTTAGAATAGCCAGTCTAATATGAATTTGGAACAGGTCTTACTGTTGCACTTCTCCTAAAATGGACCACAGAATATTGATAAAGCTATGACAGCACCAAACCATATTCTGATGAGAATGTGTGATATCCGGCCAAGGTAACACGTTTAGTGTTTGACTTGGGTATGTGAAGATGAGAGTTCCACTCCATGCTGATATACGGAGATGAGAGTTCCACTCCATGCTAGTACTGAAATGGGTAAACCAGTCATGAGTATTGGGTTCAAAATTTAACAACCAAATATCCAAAATGGCCACTTAGCCTGTATCACTGACGTCCCATCTCTCCTTGTTCCCCCGCTGATTCACAGCGCATATTTCGCGCCTCTTGACCGTTAGGGGGGCACTCTGCACAGTTAAATTACACTCACTTTTGCCTGATTTTGGAGAACTAACACCCGCTTGGCTCAAACTAAAAAGTTCACTGTGAGTCTGACATTACTTATTTAGGTAGAATATTTATAATTAGGTCTTAGAATAATTTTTTACTTGTATCGTATGTCTGTCTTACTTTTCCAAAGAACAGCAATAAATCAGTGACCATTTTTCTCAGAGCAGTAAAATGCTGCACATCATCTGAAAATGATTTGTGCATTTTCATCCTTAATTTCATGAAAATCCAACTAAATGGTGGGTTGAATTCACCAAAACAAATTTCTCCTGACAATTTTGCATCATGAATTATGATATAATAGAGGTCAGTCCCAGTTTACAACAGTGCAAGCCCACCATCATTGTGCTTTGAAAATGAAATGCAAAGTATTGGAGATTTTGTTTGATTCTGAATAGATTTCCTTGAAATTTCAGAACAAAAATTCATAAATTACATGGAGATACTGTGTGGAATTTCACACTGTGAGAAAAGATGGTTCTGATAGATATTTCTAAAAAAACCTGTTCCCTCGAAATGTGAGCCTAGCGGTGACAGCAGTCTTTAACTAGATTTATTTCTATTCATATTTTCCAGAGAAGCCCCGTTTCACGATGGAGCCCAGGAATGTGGATGTTACATTTGGGAACACGGCTTACTTCACCTGCCGAGCTGAAGGTGACCCAAGCCCACAAATTATATGGCTCCATAACAAGTGAGTTTGATAACCAGATCTTGGAGACACAGAGGACACTTTCCGCACACACTGGCAAAAACTTGAGAGCAGACACATTAGTTTATTACATTGGGGTCATTTTGAGCCTATTTGCATGACCTCCCGAGCAGAGAATCATGGGTAAACTCAAAATGGCGGCCATGTGGGGTGCCTGAAAAGTCACATTTTCATCATATTTCCTTATTTTATTTCATATCTGATTATTATTTACTAATTTATCAGCCAGGTTTTGCGAAGAAAACACATAAATAAAAAATTCGAGAAATCTGACCAAATAATTGTCCAAAATGCCTTTTTTGAAAACTATGTCATTGTGACATCATCATGGTGGCCATCTTGGATTTTTTTTACATTTTCTAGTAGAGCTTGACCCAAAGATATAGTGTGGTAAGTTTCAGCACTAGTCATAGGAATATTGAAAATATATACCCCCATTCTGTGGTACACCCCAAATCATCCAGGCCAGATAGGGCTGAACATATTCCTTCTTGTTGAAGCATTGGCCAAAGTCGAAGTGCACTGATGCTAAAGCCGGTCACCCGTCAGTGAATCTTGTGCAAAATTCTGTCAAATGAAAAGACTATATATTATGGGATAAAATCTTTGCATTTTCCCCCTGCATTCTTGTAATATGATATGTATAGGTTGCATAGAATTGAAAAAAAAATAAAATAGAAGTTTGAATGTAAGAATATATATCTATATGTTACGGTAATTTCCCTATTAATTCACCTTCCAAATTTAATTCGAAAACGGCCGATTTTTCCGCTGTCGTGATTTTGTCCATCCTAATAAAACGAACACGGGAGCATTTTCAATATCCGTGAAACAATAAATTCGAACACTCCCGTTTTCGCCACGGAGTTCGTGCCGATTAAAGTAAAGTGAATATGTTGCTAGAATCTCGTATAGTATATCGGCGTATGCTATTATTTGTAGGCGCAGAGAAACAACAGGGAATGGTACAATATAATCAGACTGAATTACTATTACTTACAGTCTATAAGGGAAAAAATTGATTCAATTAACTCCGCAGTCCTGTAATTTTATCCTAACTTGATCGCGTTTCGCCGCAGTCGGGAAAAATATATACGGTAGTCCCCCGCACGTGGTCGAGTGTCTGCACACGGCCCGCTATTGAATCATTCTTCAGTTTCCAGCGTTCGTATATCAAATATCTTTCTTTAAACCAGCATTCCTTTATTTGAAAAACACACATTATTTTAAGTAACAAATTTGAGAGATCTTCAACGTTAATATATTTGTTCGTCGTATATGCTAAACCCCTCGCTGTCCCCCATTTACCTGCCCGACCTGCCCTGTATTATTCGTATGGGAGGCACTTGGGCCGTGTTCAAAGGAGGCACTGGAAGGGAGCAGAGTTCAAACTTTGTCGGGTGACGTTCCCGCGGAGATATCAAGTTGTAACGTGTGTGCTGGTGAATTGCATCAGATTTCTTCACAGCAACTGAATTCTTCGTTTGGGGAAAGCAAGATGCGATTTAACCTTTCGGTATGCTGTATGTTATTCGTTATATTTTCAGGTGAAGTGGACAATCAAACGACCATTATTTGACGTCAAAAATGAGCCATCACGAAAAGCCTTTTGGAAGGATGTACATTTAACGTTGATTTTATTTTAGTATTTTGATCAATAAAAATTTCTAAAAATAAAAAATCTGGACTACAATTCTCGAGCATCACTGGTTTGTGCATGACAACGTATCGACAAGCCTGGAAGATCACAAACAATGGTGAAAGGGTTTCCTTTTTTCTTTCAGAACATCCATTCCCCCTCCCTCCCCCTAACAGTCCATACGTCCGTGTTATTATCCACACGACAAGGTGAGGTATTTACCCAGACCCCATGTGGTAAGTATATTTGACCGTAAACAAACCTACAGAATTACGGTGATCGATCTGACTCGTCCTGCATTCTTCATCAGGTTCTCTGATTTTTCTCCCTTCTAATAATACTCAACATACAATACAATATCTAATAGCATGTTCGTGAAAGAGACCGTATTTTTATTATTATCATTATTAAGGTTCACTGTATAGGAAACAAACTTGAAACGATGTGTTCACATCGCACGACATAATAGTATACCCCCTCAGTGCCCCTCAATTTCCTACTGAAACACCAAGCCTCCACATGAATGGCATTTGCTGCAGGTCTCCTTTGATATTTAAATTGTCAATGGCTACATTGTTTTGAGTACCGGGATAGTTTGCTAATGAAGTGTTTAGTTTATTTTTAGCCTGTCCAGCTATTTCCCCATTCAGCACAGCTTGTCCTCCAGAGAAAACCACATAAAATGGAAGAATCCAAAGTCAGGATAGGGGTGACAAGATGTTTCAGTTTCCAGTGGAGAGAATCTGAACAGCATGAAATATATAGTGAAATAGGAGAGTCCACGTGCAGCATGCAAGTTTCACCCAGACTGGAAATGACACTTATTCATATGCAAATGAGATCGTGTGTAATAACATTGAATTGACTGCCTGGGGAATACCTTGTCCCTTCGGAAGCCCAAATTCAGCTCTGGGTGAGGATGCGCGATTCACCAGCAAGAGGCAATTTAAAGGGGTTTCAAATTAACGCTGCAGTATTATGGGTTTGTGTGTTAATGTGTGGCCCTTGTTCGTCCTGTAAATTTCACAATACCTCATTCAAACTTGTTATATCTTGGCTTTGATTGCATCTATCGTTTAATGAAACATAGACAGGAAATCACACAGTTGACAAACGTCAGTTTTCCCACCAGGGGACACAAACAAATTTTGCGATGTGAAGCGCCGACAACAATCATCTCTGCATGTGCTCTGTTTTGTTCAAATATAGTTATCATAAAGACTTACTCTTTCCGGTTTTGTTAAATATTTTATTGTGAATGAAAATATTTCTTACGAATACCCATGCACGAACTTACCAAAATTCCAGCAATCAAAAATTCTTTGGAATTACACCGCGCATTTTTACACTAAGAATCAAAACATCGCTATCGCCATTCCATTACTCTATATGCTAAACAAATTTGAGAAACATTTAAATGGCATTAGGTAAAGTTTCGGAGATGAGAACATACCAGTATTTAATTAATATTCAGAACGATAGCATACTTCGACTTTTACTTTTAGTAAACTGTTACAGTACCGGTACTGTAATAGATATTCTCATACTTGAAACAAACCAATCGAAACGTGTATTGCCGACTGACACTCGGTTCTCTTGTACAATCCGCCGTTAATTCAACATTAATTTCTTGTCATAGGTCCGGGATATTTATTCAAGTCCTGGATGGTGTGTGTAAAATCATGCACAGTGAAGACCAAAGAGTCTATGACAGTGCGCTAATCTGTCTAAAACTTCGTGATACAATCCTACACAAATTTGCCGTTGGTTCATTTTCAGGGTTCACAACAACAACGTCGACATACCGAACGACTCGAACATGGAATACTCTAATATGTGTATAGTTTTATATTTCCAGAATATTCATTCAATTCCATGTCAGTTAGGTTTCATAATATAGATCATAGTTAATACTGAACAAAAAGGAAGGAATACGTTCAATGTTTTGGCCTACTTTTACGATGTTATTATGGACGCGAATTTACGGACGTCAGCTCAAAAATCTGCATGATCATGCTGAACTTGTCACTCGATAAATATGCTCGACTTCCTCGAATAAAATTAGACGCCTTTATCAGGGTAGAGGAGATTTTCTGACATCATACACAGCATTTTATGGAAACTGATGAGATATCAAAGTTAATACACGGTAATAAATACGATCACTACGACCACGGCGAAGCGGTCCGCCATTTTGGATTCTCTGTGAAAGTCGGCGCGACATTTAATTCGAACACTCGCGTTTTTCTAGAATTCGCTCAACAAATAATTCGAAAGTAGCCAATTTTTGGAGTGCTGAGTTTCATCACTACATCGCGAATTAATAGGGAAATTACCGTACTGTACTTTTGAATAAATTGTCTTGCAGTGGCACTTTTGGTTCACTCAGTTGTGAGTTTTGTACCATGTCTGTGGCCACGAGGGGAAGCTTAATTTCCTTTACATGATGGCTGTACATGGATAGTCGCATATGTCCAGCTAATCATATCGTAGTTAGTTATATCGTCGCTATATGACCGAAATAGCGCTGAACACAACGTTAAACCCTAACTCACTCACTTCAGTTTATGTATTGATTTTCTGAATGCATGGAATGTCATTATTACAGCAATGAGATAGATCCGACGGACAGTGAACGGTACAGTGTCCTAGATGATGGGACTCTCATGATCCACGCCACCAAAGAGAAGGATGAAGGCATATATGAGTGTGTGGCCAGGAATCTCGCAGGGGAGGTGAAAACCAATAAAGTCGAACTCCGCTATTTTGGGGATCCAGGTAAGTGCCTCAGCTGCTACACATAAGTGGCATTAGTAATGTTGGTATTAGAATTGAAATTTATTGTATATCATGCTTAAAACATACCTGTTAGGCCATTCAAAATTAATTTCAGGTTTCTCATAACCCTACTTAGTAATCTATCAATGTAAAGAAGAAATACCATAGAAACTTATTTGAAAAACTAAAATAAAAAGTAAATCTAGTAATAGAATAAATGTTTCTTAGTTACAATAATGTTGAGAAGTACGTTAAGTTCCCTAAGTATTCGCGACCCTAAGTAAATTCGAAAACGGGCATTTTTCGCCAAGTCACGTGACACTGTTTCCTAAGTTATCGAAAACGGCCCATTCGCGAAAAACCGCGGTCCTAACTATTCGAAAATCCCCCATTTATCGTGGTCGCGTGATTGATAATATAATGTAGCTGTGTGATGGAAAAACTTCCAGATCAACGAGTTTCCGTAGAATTAGTATTTGATAAAGCTTGCAAACTTTTTGAGCATTTTAAACATAACCAATTGTAACAACTAAGTTGATTTTCATAATGTCTCAAACGAAATGTACGGTAATTTCCCTAATAATTCCCCTTCCAAATTTAATTCGAAAACGGCCGATTTTTCCACTCTCGTGATTTTCTCCATCCTAATAAAATGAAAACGGGAGCATTTTTAATATCCCCGTGAAACAATAAATTCGAACACTCCCGTTTTCGTCGCGGAGTTCGTGCCGCTGAAAGTCAAGT
Source organism: Hanleya hanleyi (assembly GCA_036873755.1). Taxonomy (NCBI): domain Eukaryota; kingdom Metazoa; phylum Mollusca; class Polyplacophora; order Lepidopleurida; family Hanleyidae; genus Hanleya; species Hanleya hanleyi. The sequence goes on along the minus strand of JAVTVY010041403.1, from coordinate 101,214 downwards.
GAATATGTTACTAAGAATAATTTGTTACCAAGAATAATTTCTGTATACCCGTTGACACAGAAATAAAATACAAAAGTTCAGTTTTTGTTATTGCGAATTCTCCATATCATAGAACTATGATCGGAAGTCACTAACCGGGTTCTCATTAGCCGGAGGTTGGAGGCGAAAATGCCCGTCAACTGGCCATTTTGGGGCACCTACTTGATCAATAGAAAATAATTTAACGGCAATTTGAATGATATTTCCGATGTCTCATTTTCTTTAATAAACAGATGATATGGTAGGACAAAGATATAAATGTTTCCCTCTGTTTGTCCCTGTCAGGGCTTCGGCGTAATAGTTAGTATGTGCACAACTGCTTTGTCGAGGGAGCCATTATTTCATTTCTTCAGACCTGCATAACGTGCCCCATACATTTTGACTGCAGCACGGGATCAGTTGAGTATTTCATTTGAGCTACGGGGAGATGTCAATAGACATTGATGTTGGTGTTTTATTCACTCGCCAATCCATAACAACGTTTCCATGTAATAAAATGACGGACTTGTTTCCAACAACATGATAATCCATTGTTAGTTTTAAAAAAGAAAAGAGAGAAACAAAAAAAACATATGCAGAGTACCCTCGTCTCGACAGTCTGCGTGAACGAAACGATCATTGGTGTGTCGATTACGCAAATCTGAAATGCCCAGAATGAAAAGTCGGTCAGATGAAACGAAAGTTCCAACCACTTCTCTGCAAACTTTTAACCAAATTACTGAGCTGGTGTAACTTGACTACAATTGTTTTAGAAGCGACACTAAAGTCAAAACGCACATGTCGTGCTTTTAGGCGTATCACCTCTTTGCACTGGAACGGGACAAGCCGTTTCAACTCTTGACCTTGAACTTGCAAATTCCCGCCAAGTTTGTTTCATAAAATTTGTTTACGTTAGGTTTTACTATGATCATTTCATTGACTGAGAACAGTCAGCGGGTCGCAAATTACCTTTTCTGGGGCGAGCACATGATCTTACTGTGTCACGCAAAATAGACTCATCCATGCCAGCCTTCACATGGTTTCACGTGCCCAGTCAAACTATAATTAGGTGAGGTATCCCAGATATTAGGCCTCTGTTAATTAATCTTTAGCTTCTCATGACCCGCCCGCATGTTTTTTGTCGTAACAATAATTACGCATTGTTTTAATTATTTGGCATTTTTTGCTGCAAAAAAAAAAAATGTGCAGAAAAAGTCAGCGGTCGAAATAACGCATGCCTACCTGCCGCCGGCAAGTGAATTTTTCCGGCGACAGGTTGCAAAAAAATCTGCCTGTCGCATGCGGCAAGTAGGATTTCGTCCAACAAAAACAATAAAATGCGATCAATTTTCGTAAATACCTTTTTGAAGACTAGATCTATCTGAAGGAATGGACAATCCAAGAAATAATCCATTGAAAATTTATTTCAAGCCGATCTTTGGCCATTGTTGTTGGTGTTCTCTGTCAACATTTCCCGCGACAAGTTACTTCCGGTTGCGCGTAGTCCGGTGCATGCAAAAGTCGGACCTGTTCAATGCAAAAGTCGGACCTGTTACGAAACGGAATTGGTCTGTTTTTTTTCAGTTCGTTTCGATGGTAAATAATATTGTTGGCTTCTTTTCTTGGACTTCTGTTCACAAGCTGACGTTTTTCTATGCAGACTTTTCAGTTAATTGATAATTCCAACGGGGGTTGGTGGTTGATTCTAATTTATTGGAAGCAGCAATTTTACAAGGGGAGACTATTGATAAATATAACTAAATTTTGTTGGGATACTGGTTAACTCCCCTCAAATTTTCCTTCTTTAAAAAGGGTGTTACTTGGATATAAATTCTATGATATAATGTCACAGGTGCCATTTAAATTTCACATGATTTAGTCAACAACAAAGCTTTTTGCAGTTCTAATTGCAGAAATTAGGGAAATAGTTGTCTTTGACATATCAAAGTTGACATAAACTTTCCATTGGTGCTTGAAGTTTACCACATACATAACTTCTTTTTTATTGCAATGTCTTAATGCAGCCAAATAATTAATAATTACAGCATTCAGCATCATCATAATTTCCTCCCAAGGTCACGAGAAGCTAAAGATTAATTAACAGAGGCCTTACATCAGACCACGTGCGGTCTGTAAATAGACTAGGATTTCCCCATGTCTGTTTTTCGTCGGCATTATTCTCTGTCATTATTTCCTGTACATTTTCGGCCTGCTCGGATTTCGCTGCCTGATAAACTAAACACAAAATAACTTTGGCGACTAAACACTTCATGTAACAAAAATTCACTCGCCACTTTGGCGATTTACTCTATTTTTAATCGACACATTGGCAAGTAACTGAACAATTCAGTCGCCAGTTGTCATTTTTTAGTCGCCTTTGGCGAGTTGTCGACTGGGTTTCGTGAGCCCTGGGTCCCAGAGTCTTTTAAATGAACTATTATAGAGATATCAAACATAATACACGGTTATCAAGATCACAACGATCCCGTTGAAGCGGTCCGCCATTTTGGATCTTCCGTGAAAATCAGCGTAACATATAATTCGAACATAAGCGTTTTTCTGGAATTTTTCTGGACAAATAATTCGAAAGTAGTCAATTTTTGGAGTTGCGAGTTTCATCACTGCATCGTGAATTATTAGGGAAATTACCGTATCCAATGTGTAACTCTTTACCTCATGGAGGCTTACTACCATTGCCCCATGGTGACGCCATTTGACGCCCCTTCCTAGTCCATGATGATGCCATTTGACGCCTTATGTAATAAATTAATTAATTAACCTCATTCAATAATATTTTATTTCAGAAAATATTAAACATGCTAAATTATTGGTCACTGCAAAAGTAATAAAAAAAATTAATAAACCTTTCACTCCAGCCCTTATGGTTTAGAACGGGGCGTCAAATGGCGTCAACATGGGGCAAAGAGTTAAACCGTGATTTCTCATGGTCATTAACTTGGGAATATTGCCGGTTTACGGGGACGTGCGATATTAAACATTGCCGATTGAAGAGAGCACATTCGATATTATACTGAAAATATCAAAATGAAGAACTGGAAGTTACGTTTCATTCGGTCTTAAAAAAATATAATGCTGAAGTTTGACCGGACATTTGAACCACGGATTTTCTTAGTCGCGGGGTAGAGATTTACGATCAACCCCAACCCCAAGTTGCATTAATTTTGGCGACTATGCCATGTGCGCCTCACCCTAAAACCAGAAACACGCCTGTTTGGGTCCGACTTCAGATTTTTTTTTCCGAAGACACGAATTTTGAGATTCCCAGCTATGATACTGAAAACATATTTTGTACTATTCAGACAAAAATAATTTAGAAACGTATCATTTCCAACGATCGCGGCGATTCAGAATATATTACGGCCGTGGAATTCGCGGTGATGCGTATACCGAAAGAAGTTTGCGCTCTTGTATTCAAGTCCTTGAAAAATAGAATTAGGTACTTCTGACTTGATTATTGACACAAAAGTTGAATGTCGGAAGAGACGTTTACGTAAGGTAGCCGAGATCATAAGCGGTAATTTGATAGCAACTGAAGCGGAGGTCGGAATAGTGGGTTGAGATTAAAAGTTAAAATAAAAAAGATGGAATAAACTAATAGGTTTTCTGTCTACTTAATATATTCTCTAAATTATACTGTCTGAAATGTGAATTAATTTTGCTGAACCCATGAGGTATTAAATATTAGATAAAAACACGGTTGTACATTTGGCTGTTTCGTCATCATCATCTATCGATCTGTCTTTCGTCAGAAATATTCCAGAATATATTTACATCTGAACCAGATTGAACCAATTTTTATTTTTTATTTTTCATTAGAGTCGTGATCTCACTGTTACGAAGGCATACTATATTGAGGTTGTGTTGGCTGAATATATTATGAAGCGGGAACCGTGTACAAGTGAAAGTTTGGTCCACGTGCCATGCTGTCCAAGTATTGATCGCGTGATGTTATTATGCCCCCCCTCTAACTAGAGGGGGGGCATATAGCGATCGCTTTGTCCGTCCGTCTGTCCATCCGTCTGTCCGTCCGAATTTCTTGTCCGAGCAATATCTCGGTTAATATTTGATGGACAGGATTGAAATTTGCATGGAATGTGGCCAGTGGCTCATAGTTGTGCAGCGTAGAGTTTTTTCCGAGTTCCGGTATAATTTTCAAGAGTTGTGGCCCTTTTTCTGAAATCTCTGTGGATGGGACTTGTCCGGGCTGGATCTTGGTTAATATTGTATGGACAATTATGAAATTTGCAGGGTGTGTGGTCAGTGCCCTGTAGTTGTGCAGCGTGAAGTTTCTCCGCGTTTCGCATATATTTTCAAGAGTTATGGCCCTTTTTTCTTCAAATCTTTGTGAATTGGAACTTGTCCGGGCTGGATCTCGGTTAATATTGTATGGACAATTATGAAATTTGCAGGATATGTTGTCAGTGCCCTGTAGTTGTGCAGCGTGAAGTTTCTTATATTTTCAAGAGTTATGGCCCTTTTTTCTTCAAATCTTTGTCAATTGGGATTTGTAGGGCTCGATCTCGGTTAATATTGTGTGAACAAGTACAAAATTTGCATGATATCTGGTCAGTGACCCATAGATGTGCAGCGTGAAGTTCTCTGTTTTCGGTTATATTTTCAAGAGTTATGGCCCTTTGTTTAAACCTAAGTGAATGGGATATATTTATTTGTCCAAGCTGGATCTCAGTCCATAACCGATTTGAACCAGGAAAATGGCTATATTATATGTTATTCTACATTCCAAAGCAAACAACATAGGTCCTGAAGTATGAAATTGCCCCAAAAACAGTGAATTGGGTGCAAAATTCAAAGTTCACTGATCGCTTCATAATTTCACCACAATATACTCCCAAGGAATGTAGGTCTCCTGACCAGATCACATTTTCGGATTTGGCGAAAGCCCTGGCGACCATCTTGCATCGAAGCATCGTATTATCACTTGTTGCTTGATACTTGGAATATGTGTTATGTGAGGCATGGCAAAAAAGTGACTGAAACAGAATTTTTATAATTATCCAAATTAGGCCTCCACCAACCAATAAAGAACAGAACAATAGCGGGGCAGTGTCGGATTAAAGTGGAAGGGGGGGCATACAATTGAGCAATCTCTGATTGCTTCCTTCCTGTGTTGCAACTCCGTATGGCGGGAAAATGTACAACCAACACGTGGCATGTTGAAACTTTCATTCTTCCATGTCTACAGACCCCACCTAATTCTATGAAAGTATTTTCATACATTTGTTAATAAAGGATCGAAGCGATACAGTGAATTGTTAGAATGGGCAAGTAATTCATGTCTTTCGTTTAGCTATTCATGGCGGGATAAGCTCTTTCCAGCTGGGAAGATTGTATATCGTCTCAGACGAGTTGGCCCTGATATGGGTCTTCAGATAGTGTCGGGCGCTTGCTTAATTTGCTGTTCGTTTCATTGACATAAACAGTTTGAAAAGCCCTTCCACAATATTTCCCTATGAAGAGCAATCAAGAAATTATTAGGTTTGATTCTCAATCTGAAAATGACGTAATCTGTGTTTCTTCATTAGATGGTTATATATTTTCACGTAAACATCATTGGCGTCACTGGGATAGTTGTGCCTAGTCTTCTCGGCCATGAAAAAAATTCTACAAGAGTTCAAGCATGTCCTAAAGAGAAAATAAAGAAAATATCAAAATGTCTAAGTGACAGAATATGCCCTTGTCCCGTATGTACTAATACAAAGATATACGCGAATTTGTGATTTTAAGTTGGCCGGGCGTCCGATGAAACTAATCTCTTCATTGTCAGCCGATCATTGCAGTCAATTATTCGAACCTAATTTAATGGTTAAAGAGTAGAAAGAATGCTTTATTTATCCTTTGATCAATTGCGAATTATTGCCTGACAAATCTAAATGCACAACAAACATTTCTCGGGTTTTGCTTCAGGGTTTCCCCTCGACCACTCGTACCACTGAACTTCGCCGAAGTATATTAGGCTTCATTCTACACACAAAGTATAGTGAATGTCTCGTGGTTGTCGATCTTATATCATTTAAGAGTGCTGTCTGGGGTAAATATCACAAAATTAAAGAAACACCACATTTGTGACCTTTCATTGTCGAACGGTATGGGCATTTAATATGGGGACTCTAATTTACGAAAACGTCTGTTTTTCTGAACTGACCTGCACAAACTATTCGGAAGTGGTCAGTTTTTCACGACTGCGATATCCACTTCCGTTCACGAATACTTAGGGAACTTACCGTAGTGTGCTATACAATTTTTTTTTGTGGATACCAGTGAAAATTCAAAGTTAAAAGGACTACTCTCTTCCAATTTGTAGTTGAACCAGAATTTACAGTAACCCCGAAGGATGTGACCACAGTTGTGGGACAGACTCTACAGTTGAACTGTGCTGCCAAGGGTCACCCCAAACCTGAAATCACATGGACTTTGAATGCTAACGCTATCCCATTTGATCGACGCTTCACCGTGCTCGCCTCAGGTTCTCTCCTCATCTCGGACATCCATCCAGACGATCACGGAGACTACCGCTGTCAGGCGGTGAATACCCTGGGTCGCATTATGGCAGATGTAAGAGTGGCTGTGCTGGGTGAGTTACCATCAGAGAGGGTTTAAATAATCCAGCCATTATAAACATAATCACTGGGTCATGGGACTGTTGTATGGGATTCAGATAATACTTGGTTTGCTTCAACAGCACTGGTGACAGATGTCTCCGACAGAGCAATTTCACCTATCTGAACCCTCCCTGATCTGAATATTTGTCATATTTACATTTTGATCAGTCTCATCTTCTTCTTAAAATAACAAAAATTTTGCAACTATATCTTGTTTTGTTATTTTTACCCCGTTGCCTTTGAAGAGTATAAGCCTATGCTAATTCTTTACTCCACTGGCATTGTATCCACTCTGGCAGCTGGATACAAACAAACCTGGAATTCTGGTAATATTGTGTTTTTGAAAAGTTCTCAACCGTGTCACAATGAGGGGAAGTAACTCCAGCATTCTGTCACACTCAGGGGGAATAATTAACTCTCACATTGTATGTAAATTTTTCATGAAGCTTTAATCCAGTCTTGCCTTGTAGACTGTTTCTGTGGCAAACTAGATATTTGTTGATAGTTGTACATCTGATTTATACAAATGACATAATATTCGTCTCTCAATATAAATATATTGGGTGACATTGTATACATGACTTCTTCTTCCAGTTCCACCCCTATTCAGGACCAATGCTCCATTAGAAGTGGTGGTGCCCTTGGGTGACACAGCAGAATTTAAGTGTGTTGCTGATGGTAGTCCAGGGGTCATACATTCCTGGTCCAAAGATGGTGAGTTCATATTCTATTGTGTGGGCTCTTACAATGGTTGGGTTGGACTTTAATCCAAGGTAATCCTTAGACAATACTATCCAGCCCCGATAACAGCGACAGGTGGATTGGCCTCTCCCCTATCTCTTTACCCTGGTGCAGGATATTTATCTATTGATAACTGGTGTAAATCTGATTGATATGGATCAGATTTTCCCACTATTTCCAGAAAGTACCAATTAGCTTACTTTTATGGTAATTTTGGCAATTTCAGTTCGAAAATATACCAGTTATCATTGATTTAATAGATATATTTGGTTAAAGAGATAGCAAAGCGCACCGATTAATGAACCAGATGTTGTGCATTCAGCCCCGTGTCAGTGTACAGCTCCCGCTGCTATCAGGGCAAGGTAGTATTGTCTAAAGATTAACTTGAATTAATATGAACTATAGTGCAAACCCAGGATTGAAATATTAGAGAGATATAGGGCTGTTCCATAATAATAGACAGGGGCAGGAACAGGAGAGGAGAATCATTTTAAAAGTTTACCCATCACGCATAGAAATTAACTCATTTCTGCCTATTTTGTCATGTTATCAGTATGAAATAAAGGCACTTTCCATAAAAAAATATGTCTGCCATAATACCCTGTCTAATTAATACTAGATACATTGTATACATCATGAATGTAAGTTAAGCAGTGCAGAGGAACTGATAGAAAAATCATACTTCCACTGATCAATCTGTAATAGACTTAGGCTACAAGTAATGGAGGAAGTGTTGAATACCACTCCATATGCCATAAGATGTCGTTGGTGCTACCTCAATTTATCTTTGCAGGTATTTCTCTGTCTAACAGAGGGCGTTATGAGGTTCTGGACTTGGGTAAAACTCTGAGAATCCTCAACACGCAGTCAGCGGACGCTGGTACTTATCACTGTGTTGCGTCAAACGCCGCCGGAAGAATAGAAGTTCCTGTTGAGCTGAAAATATCCTCACAACGTAAGTTTAGCCCTTGCATATATTTTGGAGGAGTGTGTTCTTCAAAACTAAAGTACGAATAATTCATCTTCTAATAAAATTTTATTTGCTTTGAATTTAAATTCCTACTTTTAATTTGAATTTCTATTGAAATACATGTGTATTCCAGATTGGTGACCCACATTCTTGAACTATGATGTAAGTTGTTTAGAATTTGAATAAAAAAAAGTAGAAGTTGGAATGTAAATATATATACACCTGGGTATTAACTGTTCTCAGTTGAATAAATGGTCTTGCTGTGAAACTTTTTCGAGTTTGTAATGTTGACACGATTGATTTTTACGAGTGTGAGCAAAACGGCTTGGAAATGGGTGAAAAGTTAACCGTATGTCTAATTGAACAGCAGTAGGAGGTGTGCTCGGTCCGTGGTGGCAGTCTCGGTCATTTCACTTTCATTTCTGCGCATGCTTATGGACGATAAATGGGAAATGTTATTAACTTGAACTGGCATATTTCAGTGTTGAGTTTTCAAAATGGTTATTAAGGTGAGCAACTGGACTCTTTCTTCAGAAAGCAGGTACTACAAAGCATATTTATCACATCTATGCCAGTTATGACAAGTTACAAATATTTCCCTATGTACAGGGAAGGTGGGAAGTGGGAGTGCAATGAGTGAGAGACTGCCACCATGGACCAGGTACTGAACTATGGTAATCTGTCCAGTAATTCAATCACAGGAAGTGAAATTTTCTACTTCAAAATCAGGGTGATCAAATTTATTAGAACAGGAGGTTGACAAAATGGTTCCGAATCAAGCAAACAATCCATTATTTCTTCATTAATTTAGACGGTTTAGATGGTGATCAAATTTCTTAGAACAGGTGATTTAATTTTGGCCCCAAAATTGTGGGTGTTTGAATTTTGATAGGGGGATAATGGATTGAATTATTAGAGGGATTGCCATATTGCTGTTGATTGAGGCCTGTACATTGGATTAATGCAGGAAGGGCTAATTTTGTGTTTACCTATGTGACTGAAGGATCTGAGACAATAGTTGTCTACATTGATTGTCCCTATTCCGCTCTTTCTATAGTTCCCCCCACTTTCACCCGACAGTTGTCCGATGTGGATGCTACAGTCAGCTCGGATGTTGAGTTGGACTGCTCTGCTGCGGGAGATCCTCTGCCACAGTTCAGGTGGCTACGAGACGGCATTCCCATACAGTCGTCACGGCGATTTATCCTCGCTAATAACATCTTGAGGATTCGAGCGATCACGAAGGCGGAACAGGGAATCTATGAATGTGTCGCGTCCAATGACGCCGGAGCGGCGCGCTCATCAATCCGCCTCTGGGTGAGGAGTAAGTGGATATTTCTCAAAAGGTCTTTCAACTTAATATCTGTATTCTCTCAATTCAAAGACAAACGTAATTTCCCTGAAATTCTCAGATATTGGAACAATAAACAAGCTATATTCTTGCTTGCCTAGATGTGAATGTCATTTCGCGAATGAAATTTCAAATTCTCCAGACTAGTGAAATCATAACAGTTGAACATGAAGAATATATTCCCTGAAAAGAAAATAACAATCGAAACTGCAATTGGAATATAATAAAGAACTTATATACATCTGTATCAACAAGAATTGTGGTCTAATATATCCATGTTTTCCTCCCACAGCTGCTAATACCACATACCCAGGAGACGAGTTTGTGAGAAACTCCCTCGAGCAGGCAATAAATAGCGTGGACACGGCAGTAAACAACACACTCAGTCACCTGAGAGATCGTAGTCGGACTCATTCTGTACAAGATCTGCTCCAGCTGGTTCGCTACCCATCCCCCTCGGCGCTCAGTCTGGCGCGTGCCGCCGAGGTCTTTGAACAGACGCTTGAACTGATCCACGACCATGTCCGCAATGGCCACAAGTACGACACCCAAGGCCATGGTAAACCCATACACCTGGTAACGTGCATCAGTGCACACATTCTCATACTATCAGAGGCTTTCTCCTCTGCCCATCAGTGCTACAACCCCTGATTTATTCTCCTTCCTATTTCAGGCATCACTCTTGTTTAGAATCGTATGTTGATTTTATAATTTTCTATCTCGGACATTAAATAAAATGCTGTGTGTCAATCATGCCCAACAAGAGCTGCATGTACCTGTGCACCACGTTTGCACATGGTAATAACAATCGGAGGATGTTTCAGTGGTGACAGGAGGTAAAAGCTCTGATAAAATGAGAATGGAGTTAATAATAGTGTCCATTGAAAGTGGGATGAGAAAAATAAGAAAACGTAACCACCAAGACAATGACGGGCAGATGTGTGAGGAGTGTTACTCTGAAGTGTGATGTGATCCATCCATCCTCAAACTTTGTAAAAGACAAAGTTAAATGTGGGTCTTCAGATCATGAACAAATCATATATCACTTCGGGAAAGTGCGAAATTCGGAAACGATGTCGAATTCGGGAACAGCTGCCAAATTCGGAAACAGAAAGATTGCTGAATTTGGCAACGTTCCCGAATTCAGAAACATGCCTACGGTAATTTCCCTATTAATTCACCTTCCAAATTTAATTCGAAAACGGCCGATTTTTCCGCTGTCGTGATTTTGTCCATCCTAATAAAACGAACACGGGAGCATTTTCAATATCCGTGAAACAATAAATTCGAACACTCCAGTTTTCGCCACGGAGTTCGTGCCGATGAAAGTAAAGTGAATATGTTAGGCTACTAGAATCTCGTATAGTATATCGGCGTATGCTATTATTTGTAAGCGCAGAGAAACAACAGGGAATGGTACAATATAATCAGACTGAATTACTATTACTTACAGTCTATAAGGAAAACAATTGATTCAATTAACTCCGCAGTCCTGTAATTTTATCCTAACTTGATCGCGTTTCGCCGCAGTCGGGAAAAATATATACGGTAGTCCCCCGCACGTGGTCGAGTGTCTGCACACGGCCTCGTATATCAAATATCTTTCTTTAAACCAGCATTCCTTTATTTGAAAAACACACATTATTTTAAGTAACAAATTTGAGAGATCTTCAACGTTAATATATTTGTTCGTCGTATATGCTAAACCCCTCGCTGTCCCCCATTTACCTGCCCTGTATTATTCGTATGGGAGGCACTTGGGCCGTGTCCAAAGGAGGCACTGGAAGGGAGCAGAGTTCAAACTTTGTCGGGTGACGTTCCCGCGGAGATATCAAGTTGTAACGTGTGTGCTGGTGAATTGCATCAGATTTCTTCACAGCAACTGAATTCTTCATATTTTTTACACAGTGAAACTGACCTTACTGACATATGCGTTCGTGTGCAAACACGGATTAACAAGTGAAGAAATTAAAACAATAGCACAGTTCATTTCCCACCTAATCACCCACGCCAGCACTCAATCACAATAGATCTTCACTTCTTTACTTAGCTAGCTACTGTAAAGATCGTGTGTAAAGCTCCAGCGTATTACGGAAGGATTTTACGTTTACAACGAGTGATAAACATCTACAAGTCTACAAAGCAACGAAAAGAATCAAGTTGGGAAGTATTCTTGTGTATATCTGTCGATAAAATAATGGCCTCTATGTTCTGTTCCGTCTGTGGGAAGTCTAAATCAACGACCGACTTACATTCTGTTTGTCTTGCGTGTCGAGGCAATATTGCTTGTGATTGTACCCATAGATGTCAGGAGTGTCAACAATGGCCCGATGATTTATTTCAAGATTTAATGACCGGGTCTCGTGCGGGTTCCCTTCCCCCTGGTTTAATGTCGGAGACTAATATCATGACTCCGCCCTCCCATTTTATTGAAAATGGGACGGCGAAGAAGCCTGCATCGATTGGCAGTCCTTGGATGGGCCCTTTACGTTCTTTTATTAGATAAAGGTATTGCGCCAAGCACTAGTACTTTTGTTTCTGATCTGTCCACAGGTAAAAGGAAGAAACAGGTAAAAGTATTGGGGTCCGTCCTAGATGAAGGTACGGGAGAGTCAGCCGAGGTCACAGTGGAACTAGATCTTCCCGAAAGTGTGTCCCCCATGGAAATCGAGACGCAATCCGAGATGAGGACCACTTTGACTCCGGGCATAAACACTGGTGACGTTGTAAGTACGCCCGTATGTGCTGTTGGGAATGATATCACTGGGGGGACTCCCGCTGGGAATGCCCCGATATCTAATAATTCCCAGGTGTCATTTGTTGGTCGTCAACCAATTTCGACACTCCCTGTTGCTCCAGGGGCAGCCTTAGGCATGGTAAGTGGTGCTGTAAATAACTATGGTGTAATACCAGGTATAGTTAATTTCAGCACAGCAGACAATACCTCTGGTGGATATAGAGACAATATATCCATGGTCTTACCAGGAGTAAACTCCACGACCTTGCGTCACGGGAGTTATCACGCAAGGCCGGGTAGGATTAAATCCCTTGCAATTGAACACCTTTGGGTTGACAAACGCAGGGGATCGAGGTCATTGTTCTGCAGGAACAATGCCAGTTTCACACTTAATACCTCAGAGTGTTAATAGAAACAATACGGCATTGTTCCAGTCACAACAGGGTATGACTGAGAATGGTTCTGGGTCGGGTGTCATAAACCCATATAGGGCTCATTATCAACTTCCTGTCAGCCAATTCCGGTCGCCTGCGGGTTCCGGTATGGTTAACTCCGGGATTCCGGTTAGGACTTTTCGTCCTTCCGGTCCCACTATAAGGAGGCCTGTTGTGACAAACCCCGGTGGGTTGAGACTTCCGGTTCGTCCGGAAATGCAGTGGGCTAGGCCTATTGCATCCCCTTATAGGCGGGTCTCTAACAGTCCACAAATCAATACAGGAGTTCCGGTTATTGATGGTTCTCTGTCTGCTGTTATTCTGCAAAGAATGGAACAACAGGCAGCTGAACTAGATCAGTTCCGGCGACTCTTGACTTCCGCTTCCGGTACTGTTCAGGTCCCATCTCCGGTTCCGACACAGCTTCCGGTAGTATCGTCTGATCCGATTGATTTGTCTACTGACCCATCGATGAGACGTCAGGGGGTCGCGCAACGTCAATCCATTGAGGATAATGACAGTGATCATGATCCGGAGAGACGTTCATATTCAGAGGTACTAGAAGCTCTGTACGAGTTGTACCCTAATATGTCACGACCCCCACCGCCGACGTCCTCTCGCCTACATACTATGGCAGAGGCTCCGTCGACAACTACCATGCAGACGTCGTCACTTCCTGCGTCAGATGCCATTCATGGTTTATGTTCCGTTCTTGATACGGTTTTAGCCCAGCCTAAAACAATGCAGGAACGTATTACAAGAACGGGAAAACGTGCACTCTTTAGACCGGCTTCCGCTTCGGCACCACTTCCGGTGGAGAAGCCCACGTCTAGAGCGTACGGAATTCATGATTCGGCATATGACTTTAAGGCCGCGGAACCGGAACCTGATCTTGCCGACATATGTAAAGGCAACAAGGTCCCTTCCAAGGTCCTGATCCCGCTAACTGATAAGCAGTCTTCTAATATTGAAGAAGCTGCGCGGCAAGGGGTAGCCATAGCCTCTCACATGGACTGGTTTCTAACGGCCATATCCACTGTGTTGAGCAGGTTGTCGCGTTCGCAGTTAGCAGCCAGTAGTAGTCCTGAGCTACAATTACTGGCGGATCTTCAGAACGTGGCTGCTAAAGCTAATGCTGATGCAATGGCTTTAGCCGCGTTCAATGCTGCGATGGTTGTTCATCTGAGACGACAAGCTTGTCTTCCGTCGTCAACCATGCTCCTGATATAGTCATTCGTACTTTGAAGGAGCAATCGCCAGCATCTTCGCTGTTGTTTAATGGCATTATACCGTCTCTAAGGGATACGGTGGAGAAGGCTAAGCCTAATCCTCCGTCTAGAGCGGGTGGTATGGGGACAGGAAAACGTATTTCTACGGACACTTCCTAGACCGACTACTTCCGCTTCCGGTCCAAAAGGGAAGTCTCAAGCGGCGGGTCGCATGCCACAACAGCAAGGCCAGACCAATCCCAACTATAAAGGTAAAGGGAAAGGTCGTGGCAAAAAGCAGCAGGGCCGGTGACGATTCGGGCCATGTCAATCTCATGACATGGCGGGACCACGAATTGCCTCAACTTCCGGTCCCGCCGAAATCCAGTCTCCCGGTCGGGGGACGACTTCAAGGATTTTGGCGGAATTGGCAAAAACTGGGGATGGATCCGTGGGTAATCCGTACTATTCGATACGGTTACCCCCTAGAATTTACTATAGATCCACCCCTTACTGCTGCTCCCAAGCCCTCCCGTATACCTATACGGAAGGCACACCTTCTGGTAACACAGGCATCTGTGGACAAACTTATCCAGAAGCATGCAGTAATAGAACTTCCGGTCCACGACCGGTCCCCCGGGTTCTATTCTCCGGTCTTCCTTGTGCCAAAGAAGGATACACCGGAAATGCGCATGATAATAAATCTGCGCAGGCTGAACAAGGACTTCCTGATAAAACCCCCACACTTTCGGATGGAGTCCTTCCGGTCCATCAGGACCGCTCTGGTTCAAGGGGAATGGTTAACTTCCTTGGATCTTCGGGACGCTTACCTGCATATCCCGATTCATCCAAGTTACCGGAAGTACCTGAGATTTATGGTCGGTGCTCGCCGTTTCCAATTCCAGGTCCTACCTTTCGGTCTAGCCAGTTCCCCTTGGATCTTCACCAGAGTATTTCAGCCAGTGGCAGCGTATCTGCACAGTCGAAGTATCAAATATCATTTTTACCTAGACGATTCCATTATCAGGAATATGTGCAGAATACAACTCCGATGCGATACAACATTTGTATGGCACATCCTCGAACTACTGGGTTATCTCCCACACGAGGAAAAATCGGAGATAACACCGTCACAACAACGGAACTTCCTAGGCGTGGCGTACGACACCAAATTGGTCATTGCTCGGCCACCGGAAGTTCGTTGGTGCAAGATATGTCGCGACATTCCACTGTTCATCAGACATTCTTGCCGCACTGCCATCCAGTTTGCATCAATAATCGGTCTACTGACATCCACACAGGATGTCACACCACGAGACCGATTACAGTTACGGCCACTAATGATCTATTTAAATCAGCATTGGCCACACAGGCACAGGAATCCCATGATTCCTGTCACAGAGGAAGTCAAACATCACCTATTATGGTGGATGGACCCTCTCAACGTGATGCCTGGTGTAACACTGCTTCCGTTTCAAGCTACTCATCAGCTGTTCACGGATGCTTCGATGCAAGGATGGGGGGCCCACCTCGGATCCAAGTCGATATCAGGCTATTGGACTCCGCAGGAGAGGTTACTCCATATCAATGTGTTAGAGTTCATGGCCGTCAATCGAGCAATACTCTTATTGATACAGGACCTCAAAGGCCAGTCGGTTCTGGTAGCTACAGACAACACGACTGTCTTAGCTTACATCAACAAGATGGGGGGAACTCGGTCCTCGAAGCTTCTGAAGCAGACCGAGATACTCTACCATCTGTGCTGGCAGAACGATATCATACTTCGTGCCAGACACATACCAGGACATCTGAATGTACTAGCCGACGCACTGTCGAGAAAACATCAGATTATACCGACGGAGTGGCAGCTTCACACAGACATTCTGCGCCAAATCGCTCAGATTTGGGAACAACCGCTGATAGATCTGTTCGCTACTCACCTGAATCATCAACTCCCTCTGTATATGTCCCCTGTACTGGATCCTCTAGCAGTGGGAGTCGATGCTCTATCGCAGGATTGGACGGGTCTAATAGCGTATGCTTACCCGCCCCCTTCAATCCTGCCTCTAGTTCTACAAAAGATACGCGCGCATCCGTGCGTCGTTTATCTAATTGTCCCTTGGTGGCCAGCTCGTCCGTGGTTTCCCGACCTTCTGGAATTACTGGTAGACGTCCCAAGACGACTACCTCTTTGGGAAAAACTACTTCGTCAACCGAAGTCAGCAATTTTCCACCACAAACCTCAGGCATTCCATCTGCACGCTTGCAAGTGCTCAAGGATCAGCTCACTGAGGTTGGGTTTTCTAGGGAAGCTTCGAGAAGAATGGTCGCTTCCACTCGATCCTCCACATCAGCTTGTTATCAAGGGAAGTGGAGGGTCTTCCATGAGTGGTGTACTGGAAGAAACATTGATGCCCGTTCTGCCTCTGTTCAGCAGATAGCAGATTTCTTGTTACACCTGTTTCAAGATAAGGGTCTTGCTCCATCTACGGTGGACGGTTACAGATCAGCATTATCTAGGATTATTAACCTGTCTACTGGCGTTAATCCTGCCTCTGATCCTAATCTAACAGCTTTGGTTAGATCGTTTAGGATTGACAGGCTTGTCTCTGTACCAAAACTTCCTAAATGGGATTTAGCATTAGTTCTACGGAGTTTATCAGAACCTCCGTTCGAACCCATAACTACAGCCGATCTGAAATTCCTATCCTACAAAACAGTTTTTTTGTTAGCCTTGGCTTCAGCGGCTCGCGTGTCAGAACTACACGCTTTGGATGCTAGGGAAATTAGGCATGATTCTCGATGGACTTATGTGGTACTTACTACCATTCCTGAATTTGTAGCCAAGAACCAATCTCTGTACGACACTTCTTGTAGAGAATTTAGGGTTCCAGCTTTAGCTGATTTCCTTTCCTCAGGGTTAGAATCGGACAACCTTATGTGTCCGGTTCGTGCCCTTACTGTATATATTAGTCGCACTAAAGTACTACGTGCTGGGCGAAGGCGATTATTTATACCATTTTGTCCCCGGAGCCAACAAGAGATATCTAAAAACACTATCTCTTCTTGGCTCTCCAAAACTATTAGGTTAGCCTACGATGGAGTGTCATCGATGCAGGCTGCGTTGTGTGATGTCTCTGCACATGAGATCAGGGCGCTTGGGGCGTCCTGGCCTTTGTGGACCAACAGGTCGGTAACTGATATTATGAGGGCTTGTTTTTGGAGATCTCACACAACCTTCGCATCATACTACTTGAGAGACATGACACTTATCAAGGACGACCTATTTTCCTTGGGACCACTGGTGACAGCGCAGCAGATCACCGGGGTCGGGTCAGCACACAGACACTAGAGGCCTGTGTGTTTTTATCGGTTTTTAATGGTAAGAACACGTTTCCTCATAAAAAACTTTATTTTAAAAAAAAAAAGGGGGGGCACGTGTATATAACTTCCATTATGTCAGCGCCGATGAGCCTGGGAGGTCTGGGCTTACTATAGGGACAGTGTCTACGATACCGTTATATGACCCTGTCACTATTGAGTCTTTATGGAAGCCTATTCTTATTTAAGTTTTATGGCCAGCATGAAGTCTCTTGCTGACTTCCGTCTAATCCTCACGCCATTAGTCGCTGTCACTTTAACTTCCCTCCGTCCTGCTTTGGGATTCTCGCATATGTCAGTAAGGTCAGTTTCACTGTGTAAAAAATATAATAAATTTACATGTAATTTTTACATTTTTAAACTGAAACTTACCTTACTGACAGAGTAATGGTCCCACCCGACCTCCCCGCTTGGGATCTTTACATTTACGCGTAAGAAGTGGAGATCTATTGTGATTGAGTGCTGGCGTGGGTGATTAGGCGGGAAATGAACTGTGCTATTGTTTTAATTTCTTCACTTGTTAATCCGTGTTTGCACACGAACGCATATGTCAGTAAGGTAAGTTTCAGTTTAAAAATGTAAAAATTACATGTAAATTTATTATTTTTTACACAGTGAAACTGACCTTACTGACATATGCGTTCGTGTGCAAACACGGATTAACAAGTGAAGAAATTAAAACAATAGCACAGTTCATTTCCCGCCTAATCACCCACGCCAGCACTCAATCACAATAGATCTCCACTTTTTTACTTAGCTAGCTACTGTAAAGATCGTGTGTAAAGCTCCAGCGTATTACGGAAGGATTTTACGTTTACAACGAGTGATAACATCATCTACAAGTCTACAAAGCAACGAAAAGATCAAGTTGGGAAGTATTCTTGTGTATATCTGTCGATAAAATAATGGCCTCTATGTTCTGTTCCGTCTGTGGGAAGTCTAAATCAACGACCGACTTACATTCTGTTTGTCTTGCGTGTCGAGGCAATATTGCTTGTGATTGTACCCATAGATGTCAGGAGTGTCAACAATGGCCCGATGATTTATTTCAAGATTTAATGACCGGGTCTCGTGCGGGTTCCCTTCCCCTGGTTTAATGTCGGAGACTAATATCATGACTCCGCCCTCCCATTTTATTGAAAATGGGACGGCGAAGAAGCCTGCATCGATTGGCAGTCCTTGGATGGGCCCTTTACGTTCTTTATTAGATAAAGGTATTGCGCCAAGCACTAGTACTTTTGTTTCTGATCTGTCCACAGGTAAAAGGAAGAAACAGGTAAAAGTATTGGGGTCCGTCCTAGATGAAGATACGGGAGAGTCAGCCGAGGTCACAGTGGAACTAGATCTTCCCGAAAGTGTGTCCCCATGGAAATCGAGACGCAATCCGAGATGAGGACCACTTTGACGCCGGGCATAAACACTGGTGACGTTGTAAGTACGCCCGTATGTGCTGTTGGGAATGATATCACTGGGGGGACTCCCGCTGGGAATACCCCGATATCTAATAATTCCCAGGTGTCGTTTGTTGGTCGTCAACCAATTTCGACACTCCCTGTTGCTCCAGGGGCAGCCTTAGGCATGGTAAGTGGTGCTGTAAATAACTATGGTGTAATACCAGGTATAGTTATTAATTTCAGCACAGCAGACAATACCTCTGGTGGATATAGAGACAATGTATCCATGGTCTTACCAGGAGTAAACTCCACGACCTTACGTAATACCCCAGTCACGGGAGTTATCACGCAAGGCCGGGTAGGATTAAATCCCTTGCAATTGAACACCTTTGGGTTGACAAACGCAGGGGATCGAGGTCATTGTTCTGCAGGAACAATGCCAGTTTCACACTTAATACCTCAGAGTGTTAATAGAAACAATACGGCATTGTTCCAGTCACAACAGAATGGTTCTGGGTCGGGTGTCATAAACCCATATAGGGCTCATTATCAACTTCCTGTCAGCCAATTCCGGTCGCCTGCGGGTTCCGGTATGGTTAACTCCGGGATTCCGGTTAGGACTTTTAGTCCTTCCGGTCCCACTATAAGGAGGCCTGTTGTGACAAACCCCGGTGGGTTGAGACTTCCGGTTCGTCCGGAAATGCAGTGGGCTAGGCCTATTGCATCCCCTTATAGGTGGGTCTCTAACAGTCCACAAATCAATACGGGAGTTCCGGTTATTGATGGTTCTCTGTCTGCTGTTATTCTGCAAAGAATGGAACAACAGGCAGCTGAACTAGATCAGTTCCGGCGACTCTTGACTTCCGCTTCCGGTACTGTTCAGGTTCCATCCCCGGTTCCGACACAGCTTCCGGTAGTATCGTCTGATCCGATTGATTTGTCTACTGACCCATTGATGAGACGTCAGGGGGTCGCGCAACGTCAATCCATTGAGGATAATGACAGTGATCATGATCCGGAGAGACGTTCATATTCAGAGGTACTAGAAGCTCTGTACGAGTTGTACCCTAATATGTCACGACCCCCACCACCGACATCCTCTCGCCTACATACTATGGCAGAGGCTCCGTCGACAACTACCATGCAGACGTCGTCACTTCCTGCGTCAGATGCCATTCATGGTTTATGTTCCGTTCTTGATACGGTTTTAGCCCAGCCTAAAACAATGCAGGAACGTATTACAAGAACGGGAAAACGTGCACTCTTTAGACCGGCTTCCGCTTCGGCACCACTTCCGGTGGAGAAGCCCACGTCTAGAGCGTACGGAATTCATGATTCGGCATATGACTTTAAGGCCGCGGAACCGGAACCTGATCTTGCCGACATATGTAAAGGCAACAAGGTCCCTTCCAAGGTCTTGATCCCGCTAACTGATAAGCAGTCTTCTACTATTGAAGAAGCTGCGCGGCAGGGGGTAGCCATAGCCTCTCACATGGACTGGTTTCTAACGGCCATATCCACTGTGTTGAGCAGGTTGTCGCGTTCGCAGTTAGCAGCCAGTAGTAGTCCTGAGCTACAATTACTGGCGGATCTTCAGAACGTGGCTGCTAAAGCTAATGCTGATGCAATGGCTTTAGCCGCGTTCAATGCTGCGATGGTTGTTCATCTGAGACGACAAGCTTACTTGTCTTCCGTCGTCAACCATGCTCCTGATATAGTCATTCGTACTTTGAAGGAGCAATCGCCAGCATCTTCGCTGTTGTTTAATGGCATTATACCGTCTCTAAGGGATACGGTGGAGAAGGCTAAGCCTAATCCTCCGCCTAGAGCGGGTGGTATGGGGACAGGAAAACGTATTTCTACGGACACTTCCGGTCCACCAGCCAAGCAACCTAGGCCGACTACTTCCGCTTCCGGTCCAAGGGAAGTCTCAAGCGGCGGGTCGCATGCCACAACAGCAAGGCCAGACCAATCCCAACTATAAAGGTAAAGGGAAAGGTCGTGGCAAAAAGCAGCAGGGCCGGTGACGATTCGGGCCATGTCAATCTCATGACATGGCGGGACCACGAATTGCCTCAACTTCCGGTCCCGCCGAAATCCAGTCTCCCGGTCGGGGGACGACTTCAAGGATTTTGGCGGAATTGGCAAAAAACTGGGGATGGATCCGTGGGTAATCCGTACTATTCGATACGGTTACCCCCTAGAATTTACTATAGATCCACCCCTTACTGCTGCTCCCAAGCCCTCCCGTATACCTATACGGAAGGCACACCTTCTGGTAACACAGGCATCTGTGGACAAACTTATCCAGAAGCATGCAGTAATAGAACTTTCGGTCCACGACCGGTCCCCCGGGTTCTATTCTCCGGTCTTCCTTGTGCCAAAGAAGGATACACCGGAAATGCGCATGATAATAAATCTGCGCAGGCTGAACAAGGACTTCCTGATGAAACCCCCTCACTTTCGGATGGAGTCCTTCCGGTCCATCAGGACCGCTCTGGTTCAAGGGGAATGGTTAACTTCCTTGGATCTTCGGGACGCTTACCTGCATATCCCGATTCACCGGAAGTACCTGAGATTTATGGTCGGTGCTCGCCGTTTCCAATTCCAGGTCCTACCTTTCGGTCTAGCCAGTTCCCCTTGGATCTTCACCAGAGTATTTCAGCCAGTGGCGGCGTATCTGCACAGTCGAAGTATCAAATATCATTTTTACCTAGACGATTCCATTATCAGGAATATGTGCAGAATACAACTCCGATGCGATACAACATTTGTATGCCACATCCTCGAACTACTGGGTTATCTCCCACACGAGGAAAAATCGGAGATAACACCGTCACAACAACGGAACTTCCTAGGCGTGGCGTACGACACCAAATTGGTCATTGCTCGGCCACCGGAAGTTCGTTGGTGCAAGATATGTCGCGACATTCCACTGTTCATCAGACATTCTTGCCGCACTGCCATACAGTTTGCATCAATAATCGGTCTACTGACATCCACACAGGATGTCACACCACGAGGCCGATTACAGTTACGGCCACTAATGATCTATTTAAATCAGCATTGGCCACACAGGCACAGGAATCCCATGATTCCTGTCACAGAGGAAATCAAACATCACCTATTATGGTGGATGGACCCTCTCAACGTGATGCCTGGTGTAACACTGCTTCCGTTTCAAGCTACTCATCAGCTGTTCACGGATGCTTCGATGCAAGGATGGGGGGGCCCACCTCGGATCCAAGTCGATATCAGGCTATTGGACTCCGCAGGAGAGGTTACTCCATATCAATGTGTTAGAGTTCATGGCCGTCAATCGAGCAATACTCTTATTGATACAGGACCTCAAAGGCCAGTCGGTTCTGGTAGCTACAGACAACACAACTGTCTTAGCTTACATCAACAAGATGGGGGGAACTCGGTCCTCGAAGCTTCTGAAGCAGACCGAGATACTCTACCATCTGTGCTGGCAGAACGATATCATACTTCGTGCCAGACGCATACCAGGACATCTGAATGTACTAGCCGACGCACTGTCAAGAAAACATCAGATTATACCGACGGAGTGGCAGCTTCACACAGACATTCTGCGCCAAATCACTCAGATTTGGGAACAACCGCTGATAGATCTGTTCGCTACTCACCTGAATCATCAACTCCCTCTGTATATGTCCCCTGTACTGGATCCTCTAGCAGTGGGAGTCGATGCTCTATCGCAGGATTGGACGGGTCTAATAGCGTATGCTTACCCGCCCCTTCAATCCTGCCTCTAGTTCTACAAAAGATACGCGCGCATCCGTGCGTCGTTTATCTAATTGTCCCTTGGTGGCCAGCTCGTCCGTGGTTTCCCGACCTTCTGGAATTACTGGTAGACGTCCCAAGACGACTACCTCTTTGGGAAAAACTACTTCCTCAACCGAAGTCAGCAATTTTCCATCACAAACCTCAGGCATTCCATCTGCACGCTTGCAAGTGCTCAAGGATCAGCTCACTGAGGTTGGGTTTTCTAGGGAAGCTTCGAGAAGAATGGTCGCTTCCACTCGATCCTCCACATCAGCTTGTTATCAAGGGAAGTGGAGGGTCTTCCATGAGTGGTGTACTGGAAGAAACATTGATGCCCGTTCTGCCTCTGTTCAGCAGATAGCAGATTTCTTGTTACACCTGTTTCAAGACAAGGGTCTTGCTCCATCTACGGTGGACGGTTACAGATCAGCATTATCTAGGATTATTAACCTGTCTACTAGCGTTAATCCTGCCTCTGATCTTAATCTAACAGCTCTGGTTAGATCGTTTAGGATTGACAGGCTTGTCTCTGTACCAAAACTTCCTAAATGGGATTTAGCATTAGTTCTACGGAGTTTATCAGAACCTCCGTTCGAACCCATAACTACAGCCGATCTGAAATTTCTATCCTACAAAACAGTTTTTTTGTTAGCCTTGGCTTCAGCGGCTCGCGTGTCAGAACTACACGCTTTGGATGCTAGGGAAATTAGGCATGATTCTCGATGGACTTATGTGGTACTTACTACCATTCCTGAATTTGTAGCCAAGAACCAATCTCTGTACGACACTTCTTGTAGAGAATTTAGGGTTCCAGCTTTAGCTGATTTCCTTTCCTCAGGGTTAGAATCGGACAACCTTATGTGTCCGGTTCGTGCCCTTACTGTATATATTAGTCGCACTAAAGTACTACGTGCTGGGCGAAGGCGATTATTTATACCATTTTGTCCCCGGAGCCAACAAGAGATATCTAAAAACACTATCTCTTCTTGGCTCTCCAAAACTATTAGGTTAGCCTACGATGGAGTGTCATCGATGCAGGCTGCGTTGTGTGATGTCTCTGCACATGAGATCAGGGCGCTTGGGGCGTCCTGGCCTTTGTGGACCAACAGGTCGGTAACTGATATTATGAGGGCTTGTTTTTGGAGATCTCACACAACCTTCGCATCATACTACTTGAGAGACATGACACTTATCAAGGACGACCTATTTTCCTTGGGACCACTGGTGACAGCGCAGCAGATCACCGGGGTCGGGTCAGCACACAGACACTAGAGGCCTGTGTGTTTTTATCGGTTTTTAATGGTAAGAACACGTTTCCTCATAAAAAACTTTCTTTTAAAAAAGGGGGGGGGCACGTGTATATAACTTCCATTATGTCAGCGCCGATGAGCCTGGGAGGTCTGGGCTTACTATAGGGACAGTGTCTACGATACCGTTATATGACCCTGTCACTATTGAGTCTTTATGGAAGCCTATTCTTATTTAAGTTTTATGGCCAGCATGAAGTCTCTTGCTGACTTCCGTCTAATCCTCACGCCATTAGTCGCTGTCACTTTAACTTCCCTCCGTCCTGCTTTGGGATTCTCGCATATGTCAGTAAGGTCAGTTTCACTGTGTAAAAAATATAATAAATTTACATGTAATTTTTACATTTTTAAACTGAAACTTACCTTACTGACAGAGTAATGGTCCCACCCGACCTCCCCGCTTGGGATCTTTACATTTACGCGTAAGAAGTGGAGATCTATTGTGATTGAGTGCTGGTGTGGGTGATTAGGCGGGAAATGAACTGTGCTATTGTTTTAATTTCTTCACTTGTTAATCCGTGTTTGCACACGAACGCATATGTCAGTAAGGTAAGTTTCAGTTTAAAAATGTAAAAATTACATGTAAATTTATTATATTTTCTTACCTGCAGAAAAAACGCCAGGTAGAATTTCCGAATGCCAGGATGAAATGCCATAGAAAAGGTGCTGCTACCTGTTGGTACAATAAAATTATATCCGATCGCTAAGACGAACGCCCGATCGAATTTTATGTGAAATAAGGATGGATTTGGGCCACAAAGTTGTCGAATTCGTGAACTTTTTTTCCGAATGTTACCGAATTCGACAACGTTTCCGAATTCCGCAATTCCCGAAGTGATATAACTGTACCATTTGAACATGAAGGTTAATTGTGTCACTCAGGCCCTACAGACCAATGTTCTACTCCATTAAATAATTAAAGATTGAATGATTTCATTTTTGCTAACTTATTGTGATGCAACAAACAAATGATCACAGATTTGGGGATTATCACAGCTGAAAATATGAACAATAGAAGTAAAAATCTATTGTCTTTATTCGAATGAATACATTATCAGAGGTCATTCAACATTGTATTTTTTTACCATCCTCAGACTTGATGTACGCGGACCTGGTCTCGCCTAGTCATATTCACCTGATTGCTAACATGTCCGGTTGTCTCCGACAACAGCCCGATATTGACTGCTCCGACATGTGCTTTCATAACAAATATAGGATGGCTGACGGGACGTGCAACAACCTCCAACACCCTACCTGGGGGGCCTCCAATATGGCCTTCGAACGCTTGAAACTTCCAGTCTATGAGAATGGATTCAACACTCCTATTGGTGAGAGTGAGACCTAGTCATTGAGAGTGTGTTGATTTACCACAAAGTAACAACAAAATAACACATAATGACGACTGATCAGTTGTACCAATTTTTTTAAATTTTTTGTCAGAAAACAAACTATCTTCTTCCTCTCATTTTCATCAGTCAAACAACTCTGTGCCAACCCAAAAGATGTTTCTAACCCTGTAAACAGTATTATAAGGAAATCAGACATAATGGGACATTTGTACTTTAATTCAAGTTAATCCCTGGACAATGCTGTCTGTCTTCGATGGCAGTGGGCAGTGCAATGACACATGCCTTCAGGTTTTCATTTGTGGGAATTTTATTATCTCTGCTGTATAGTTTATACAAATTTCAATCATGTCAAACATATTGTTTTTCAGGCTGGGACCGAAACAAGCTGTACAACAACCATCGTTTGCCCAGTCCCCGTCTCGTCTCCACATCGATGATGTCGTCACAGCACGTCACGCCTGATGAGGCAAATACACACATGTTGATGCAATGGGGACAGTTCTTAGACCATGACCTGACCTTGTCGCCCCAGTCCATCAGCTACGCTCGGTTCAGTGACGGCAGACGGTGCAATGACACATGCGATAACCGATACCCCTGCTTCCCTATCCCTGTCCCAGGGGATGATCCACGCATACGCTCACATGCCTGTATCGGGGTCTCCAGAAGTAGCGCTACATGCCGCAGTGGCACAACTTCACTGTTCTTCAACACTCTGGCTCCTAGAGAACAGATCAATGCACTCACATCCTACCTCGACGCTTCTAATCTGTACGGGAATACTATAGGTGATGCGGAGAGATTACGCGACTACGAGAGAGAACTGGGTCTTCTACGAGTTGGCCCTTCGGCTATTTCAGGAAAGGACCTGTTGCCATTTGATACCAATGGGATTATCGCCCAAGCTGACTGCCAGATTCAATCGGGAAAGCGTCATGTGCCATGTTTTCTTGCTGGAGACCATAGAGCCAATGAACAGCTGGCTCTCACAGCGATGCACACCATGTGGTTTCGACAACACAACAAAATGGCTACCGAACTGCATCAAATTAACCCTCACTGGGACAGCAATACGTTATACCACGAGACTAGGAAAATCGTTGGAGCGATGATGCAGCATATCACCTACTCTCAATGGCTACCAGAGGTTTTCGGACCAGTCGGCATGGAGAGACTGGGGCCATACAGAAATTATGATCCAAATGTGGATCCTACCATCACGAACGAGTTCGCCACAGCAGCATTCAGATTTGGTCATTCGCTGATTCAGCCTGTGATTTTCCGATTGAATTCCACGTTCCAGCCCATTCCTCAGGGTAATCTCCCCTTACATAGAGCCTTCTTCTCCCCTTACAGAATAATGGAGGAGGGTGGAATAGATCCCCTCCTTAGGGGAATGTTCGGTGTAGCAACGAAAAAGCGCATGCCGGCCGAAATGATGAACAAAGAATTGACAGAAAAACTGTTTGCGCTTGCGAATCATGTCGGGAAAGACTTGGCAGCTCTCAATATACAGAGAGGTCGTGATCATGGAATACCCAGCTATAACGCTTACAGGGAGTGGTGCAATATGACCAGAGTGGTTAACTTTAATGATTTGCGGGTCGAGATCCCGGACTGGAACGTCCGACATAAACTACGGTCACTATATGGCCATCCAGGTAAAATATACACCTGATTATCTGCATCTATTAATGCCAGACTTTTACAAATGGCAGACTTGTACAAAATTGAAGTTAATTCTTTAACAATAGATTTGCCCAGATAGCTCCACCATGTGCATTGACACCTGACACACAGTGGTTCGATCATCCACTTTCTTTCCTATCTCTTTAGCAGGGAGCAGACTTTTTAACTATTGGGTATAAATCAGTTAAATATGAATCAAATAATCCTACTATTCCAAGAAAGGACCTTCTGCTTACATTTATGATAATTTATGGAACTTCAGGTCGAAAATATTCCAGTTATACTTGATCAAAAATATTCTCTAGGCTGAAAAGGGAGTAGACAGATGAACCGCTGTGAGCCACGCATCAATGCACCTGCTGGTGCTATCAGAGCAGATCTATTGTTGAAGGATTAACTTCAATTTTGTGCAAGTCCAGAATTCTGACACTCTCCCATATGAAAGATAAATATGTTTTCATTGTCAATGTATTAGCCAGGATATATATATAACCTTCACCCATATGAGAGTTCATATATATATTTTTAGTGAGCCAACCTGGGCAAATCTGAAAATAAAAAACATTTCTAATAAACCCCTTCAAATCAGAATTAATAACTCCAATTCGTATACAGATATCATGGGTTAAAAGATAATGGTATGTACTATATCCCTCATGGGGGTGATATTTTCAGGCTTGCCAGGGTTTCATCTTCAAGCCAAACTGGTTTCTTGTATTTATTCAGTACTTTTCATTAAAAATACATTGGCAAGTGAAAATAGCTCAGCATGAAAATACACCTGCATTGTCCAAATAGTTTACTAATGATCTCAGACCTCTCCCTGACCATCTGTTTCTTATATATATATTTTTTTTAAGTCTTCTATATTTTGGTAGATTTCAGAAATCTCACATAAAAGCATATTTATGTTTGTAGAATGTTCCGAGCAACTAGACACATTGAACTTGGCATCTCTGTGAAAATTATCTGGCTTCTCTTGACAATAGTTCTCATGTTTAATTTGATCTAAGCTTGTCGTCCAGCCTAAATATTTGAATGTTTCGTCCTCAGATAATATAGATTTGTTCGTGGGGCTGATGAGTGAAACCCCCCTGCCTGGCTCCAAGCTTGGGCCAACCTTGATGTGTATGCTGGTGGACCAGTTCAGAAAACTTCGTGATGGAGACAGGTGAGGCGCCATCTTAAATTATCAAAGATAGCAATATTAATCAAATTAAAAGGCATGGGAATTCTCTTCCAATCGGCCTATTTCAGATTTCATGTAAGGGTCACTTTTGAAGAATAACAATCTGTCTGGCTATGACAATGAGTCGAGCGAGAGGCCGTCAGTAATACTAGCAGATTACCCAAAGGGTGATTACATTATTAAACCCGCTACACCTTTCTCACCCCCTACAGTCACAGCTAGCTAGGGCACCATTTTTAAGTTCATATCACCACCCAGTGGTGGGTCAACATTTCGCTGTCTCATATGGATTCATGCATGCACACTCGGCTCTGTTAATAGGATAATGGAATCCTGAAAAATTCTGTCTGAAATGTCCAGGAAGCAATGTCCAAAAATAGCTGTTTTCCTGGTAGGGGTACCCTCAGGGCAAATATGGAGTAGCCATGTGGCACGCACACTTCAGATTGGCTGATATGCTGACTGCTGCAGACTGGCAATCTTGCGTTAGCACCTAACCCTTTTAATCTCTGCTTTGAACAGTGCAAAAAGAACTACTTGATTGACCGCGACAAGAGTATGTGTGATGTCATCAATTGATTGGTACCCGGTACGTTCGGCAACACCGTTTACCAGGATTCCGGACAGTAGGAGAGAAAAGTGGGTAAAGGAAATGGAAAGGGGGAGGGGGGAGGGGGGAGGGGGAAGGCTTTGGTAGTGATGGTGGGATAATTGTGTTGGATGCTTTCTTCTCAATCCCTCCCTTGAGAGTAGAGTTGATGTCACATATTACCTGTATAACTTACCCTATTAATTCTTATTTGAAGGTTATGGTATGAGAATGCCGGAGTATTTAACCCTGCCCAGCTGATACAGATAAAACGGTCCTCGCTGGCCTCTGTGATCTGCCAGAGTGGAGATGATATAGAACATGTCCAGAGTAATGTGTTTGCCATGGCTCACTATCCAGAGGGTTACCTCCCTTGCCAGGAGATCTCCAATCTTGATCTCAAAGTTTGGGCAGACTGTTGTGAAGGTGAGAGATGTTTCAGCTTCTGCTATCTTGAAGGGGAATGTGATGCTTTGTATCAGAAGTCTGACATAGAGAAATTTGTATTCGGGAAGTTCATGTCGCATCACATGCAGTTGAGGGCCAGCTCTCACCAGGTTAAGGTGGAGAAATACAGAAAAATCTCATAAATATAAAAAGTATTCCTGGCCACTAATTTTCACACATTTGGGGATGATATACATGGCAGTGTGACTAACGTCATAGGACCTACAAAGTAGGGTAGTCATTAGGACTCCGACGCGCACTGTCCTCTTGGAAATCCCCCCTCCCCAAGTTGAAATCCTACCTATATTAAGATGGGCACAGCTGAAGTCATAATCACCAGTGATTTTCATCAAAAGTAGGTCAGCTCAGAACTTGCTGGTAGCAGTCCCCTAATGCACGTTCATGCCAAAAATCAAGGTTCTGATGTCAACGGTTCTCCTTATTTTGCCGACAAAAGGATTCGGATGGACTGACTGACTGACTCACTCACTCACTGACTCATTACCGGACAATTTGCAAATGAGAGCCTACTTTGTACGAACATTTCACAAAACCTACTAAAGTTTCAGACATTTTCAGCGGATAGGCACAACTATATTCATGACAATGAACTTAGGGCAATGTTTAATTAAACACGCAGATCTATCCCCCAGTTAGTGGAGAGTAGGAGAATTCAATAGCTGTACTTCTGTTCCTGTTCAGGATGGACTGGACGAATAAATCCTCGATATATGTCTCTCCCACAGACTGCAAGATGGTACAGGACTGCAGCCACAGTCCTTGTTAAATGTACAGACTGCCTAATTCATATTTTTTTCTCAAATGTTTGCCTGAAAAAAACTGGAGTATCTGAACTTTTCATGCATGAAGACACTTCTTGTATATTTTGACAGATTGCAACACGGCTGGAAAGTTCAACACCATCGCAAATCATTTCCGTGGAAGGCGATCACCTGAACACAGCTACCCCAACGATCGCCCCTCGGGACAGCCAGGGGTTCTAGAGGTCACTATACCCGCACCGGCGCACACACACAATCTCCCAGGGACACAGTTCAACCAGATCGATTCTAACAATGTCTCGGGTGGAAAGTTGAAAAGCGAGATGGAGGAGTTTGATCGACGTATGCATGGTATGGAAGGAATGATGCACAAAATGATGAAAGATATTAAAAAACTTCGTAGAAAGGTAGGTGGTGTGTTATTTCTTTGGTCAATATTTCAGTTCCTCTCCACTCTTACCTCTAATTGAGGTAAAAATGAGAATATAAAATTTAAGGCATTGAAAACCCCCAGAAAATGGTCAAAAGTTTATTAAATGAGATTTTCTGTTTTCACTCGAGGCAACCTGACCGCAGAAATGATCTCAAATCGTATAAAGGAGCAATGAGAGGAGAGACCACATGGAGTGAACAAGCACCTGCAGCTGATTATGCCCTATTCTGGAGTCAAAGTTTTTGTCCCTTGATAATTGTAGTGCTGAAGTTTAGCAATGTACTATGAACCACACTGTAGGCAGGTCAGGCACGGGTCACCCAAATTACAACATATATTGTACATACAGTCACGGGCATCCCCTGATGTTATATTGGGAAATTTCACTTCATGTGATTGTCCCCCAACGCCCAAAGTACTATAGTATTGGGGTGGGTCCATCCGACCGTCTGTTCGTGCGGCCATCCGACTTCGTTTCCGAACAATAACTTCTGAAAAACTGAACAGATTCTTTTCAAATTGGTGTGTGGGTATCTTACCTCAAGATTCTCTTGGGATTGTTTTCTACTCCGATCCGCTTATATGTGGCACAATCTGGGGACAAGTTAAAATTTTGTTTCCAGACAATAACTTTTGAAAAACTGAACGGATTCTTTTCTGATTTGGTTTGTGGGTACCTCGCCTCAAAATCTCGCTTGGGGTTGTTTTTCGCGCCAAGGCCTAAATTAAAAAGGTGTTTGTTTGGGGTAACGGACTCTGGTCAGTGAGAATGGGTTGGTCGGTCGAAAATTTATTTTATTTTATTTTCTTATTGGTCAGTCAGTTTACGGTCTGTATCACATTACGATGGGATGGGATTTTCAGCAAAATATCGGAGCCAGTTTATCTCAAAGCATTGAAATTCTTCACAGTATCTATATGTAATTTGCGCATTTTTATTCTGAAATTTACCAATACCTCGCATGTTATTTTCATAGTGCCTACAGTGGTAGAACATTGCAACTTGAAAATAACATGCGAGGTATTGAACATTTTCTTTAATCCTGAACAGATTTCTTTCAAATTTCAGAATAAAAATGCACAAATTACATATAGATACTGTGGGGAATTTCACTTCTCGTCGGAGAACATATATTGCCGAAAATCCCATCCCATCTATATGCGAGGCAGACAATAGTTCCAAAAAGTAGAATATTATGAATCAGGTATTCCTCGTAGTTAATGACAAAAAAGGGTACTGCTTTTTGGTATGACTGCTAAATATATATGCCCTATAATGCAGCAGAAATTTATCCCTAAATATCATGGCAAGGATGCCTCAAGAACAACCGAGAAGCGTAACTTTTCGTTGATGCTGTTGTTGTTTAACTCCTGTCAGACTGACATACCATTGGCTCCACGCTGCAGTCTTTGCATAGACAGCTACCTCCCTTCCCTCCATATTTCTGGGGATTATAGCCAATAGGTAGGACTTCTCTCGACGTAACTCGGTATGAAATCGACAACGGATGATAAATAATATATTCACGAAAAAACGTTGTCACAGATCACCTGTTGGGCCTATCACTTCAAGTAACCACTGCCGTTGTTGTCTCGAAAATTTTCATGCCTCCTTCCGTGATGGTCGTACATCGATCAGCAAAGACACAAATATTTATCTTCGATAACTATACCGTACAGCAAAACTGCTTAAAGAGTTCACCCCATTGGCAACCTTAGTTGAATCTTAATCCTTTCTCATTTATTCGGTACAGTGGCCATTTACGGTTCTTTTTCCTGACAAAAACACAGGTGGGCCGCCATGTTCAACCATGCGGTATGGAGTGGGGAACCCTCGTGTGTCTTTGCTATGTTAAAAATTTGAAGGGCTTCCGATTGCCACGGAGTCCGGGAAATCAGCGAGACTGTTCCCACGAGTTTTCGAACTGTAAACATTTGATTTTCCTCGACAGATTAGGGGAACAAAAAAATTCCCCAAAAATATTTCTTAAAAAGTTTTGAGTCGCGGGGATATTGCTGGGTCGGTCGGGTTACCCCAAACAAACACCTTTTTAATTTAGGCCCAATCTGCCTATAGGTGGTGCCACCTGAGGGCCAAGTTAGAATTTTGTTTCCAGACAATAACATTTGAAAAACCGAATGGATTTCTATCAAATTTGGTATGTGGGTACCTTGCCTCAAGATCTTGCTTGAGATTGTTTGTCACGCCGATCTGCTTATGGGTGGCGTCACCACAGATTTAAACATGAGGCACCAGAGGTGCTACAACTCCTCAGCCCCTTGTCAGTCTAGACCAAGATGTTTTTATGAGTGTAGAAGTTTGGATAATTAGCAGTGAGTTGTGGCATGCGAAATGCAAACCCAAGCCACAACTCGGACAGATGAACGGATGGATACACTGATACACGGACGGACAGACAATCGGAATCGAGTATAACCCCAACTATGTACAGGGGTATAACATGAGGCACCAGAGGTGCTACAACTCCTCAGCCCCTTAAGAGTCTAGACCAACATGTTTTTATGAGTGTAGAAGTTTGGATAAATAGCAGTGAGTTATGGCATGTGAAAAGCAAACCCAAGCCACAACTCAAGACAGATGAATGGATGGATACACTGACACACGGACGGGCAGACAGTCGGAATCCAGTATACCCTCAACTATGTACAGGGGTATAACATGAGATTGATCTAATCAAAACCCCTCGGCTTTCCCCAAGTGATTGTGACCCATGTGTATTGTGAATTGGGGAAGAGATAGTTCTATGTGGGATGATCAAGATATACCGGTAGTACATTCAGGCATATAGGACAGAAATAGAAATTAATATATCACTAAAGGGGCATAACTCTGTAAAGTATGGGCCGAGGGGAGCCACTTTCGATAGGCGTCGGACTTAGCACTACTGTTAAATAAGAACCGAGATGAATAAGCTGTACCAAACACAGATCTGCAGATATAACTTGTACATTCAACTACAGATAACAAAATCGGAGATTATTACATCCGAAAGGGGCATAACTCCATAAGCCGAGGCGAGTAATCCTTTGTTGACTTGTAGAATACAACAATGTATGATTTGAACATGGAGATATCGCTGATGAGCTTAACATAATCTAATACAGTGGATGGCACCCATATTGAATTATGCACATCCATAAAACATACTACATGACAACTGTCCTCTCACCGATGTCCATGCACTCCCCAAGTTTGAAGTCGATCAGTTGAATTATTCTAGAGTTGTTGTCCAGACAAAATGCAACTGCTTAAAATGCAACATAATCCAATATCGCTGGTAGATGGCAGCCAAATTGGTTTATGCTCCTTCATGAAACACAATCCTAACCGGGATCTCACCAAGGTCAAGGGACTCCCCAAGTTTGAAGTACATGTAGATCAGTTGAATCGTACTCCAGCTATTGTCCGGACAAGATCAAACTGCTTAAAATCCAATGAAATCCAGTATGGCTGATGGCGGCCATATTGGATTAAGCACGTCCTTGAAAAACAATCCTAATCATCCTCTTAACAATGTCAAGGCACTCCCCAAGGTATGAAGTAGATCGGTTGAATCGTTCTCGAGTTATTGTCCGGACAAGATCCAACTGCTTATAATCCAATATGGCTGACGGCGGTCATATTCGATTAGGCACATTGCTAAAAAACAATCCCAACCGTCCTCTCACCAATGTCCAGGCACACCCCAAAATTGAAGTTGATCGATTAAATCGTTCACGAGTTATTGTCCGGACAAGAAAATCTAAGATCCAACTGCTTAAAATCCAATATGGCTGACGGCGGCCATATTGGATTATGCACATCGCTGAGAAAAAATCTCAACCGTCCTTTCACCGATGTCAAGGCACTCCCCAAGTTTGAAGTAGATCAGTTGAATCGTACTCCAGTTATTGTCCAGACAAGATCAAACTGTTTAAAATCCAATGAAATCCAGTATGGCTGATGGTGGCCATATTGGATTAAGCACGTACTTGAAAAACAATCCTAATCCTCCTCTCAACAATGTCAAGGCACTCACCACATATGAAGCAGATCGGTTGAATCGTTCTCTAGTTATTGTCCGGCCAAGATCCAACTGCTTATAATCCAATATGGCTGATGGCGGCCATATTAGATTACGCACATTGCTGAAAAACAATCCCAACCGTCCTCTCACCAATGTCAAGGCACAACCCAAGTTTGAAGTTGATCGGTTAAATCGTTCACGAGTTATTGTCCGGACAAGGAAATCTTACGGAATAACGGAATCACGGAATTACGGACACCGGTGTTGCTACTAAGTAGCGGGGGACAAATATATCTGTAAAGGGGCAGAACTCTGTAAAATATGGGCCGAGAGAAGCCACTTTCAATAGGAATGTGACTTAGCACTAGATAAATAAGTGTTGAAAATTTGGTGGTTGTATCTCAAGCGGTTTTGCCTAAAATGTGTTAACGGACTGACGGACGGACGTACATGTCGGACGGATGTACATGGCAATGACAATACCCCGAGGCCAAAATGGCCGAGGGGTAAAAAGTGACCAGATATCCACATATCTACAGGGGGGGGGGGGGAACATGTACAGTTGTGATCTTATTGCCCTGGCCTGAAACTAAGTGTCGGACGGGTCTTTTGTCCATTTGTCCTCTGTTTATCTGTTTCCCCATATCCTGTCAAGCAGTTGATGTTAATGTGAAACAATTATTTTTAAAAAATATCCACAAAATATTATTCACAATTCAACCCCTGTTTTATATATTTTTAAGAAAAGAAACATAATTTTTTTAAATGTTACACATGGCCCATGAGATGGAAGAAATAACTACAACCGGCTAGAGTTACTGAGCTGTATCACGATGGGAGATCAATGGTATTTTCGGCTAAATATCGGAGCCCGTTCATCTCAGAGAAGTGAAATTCCCCACAGTATCTCTATGTAATTTGTGCATTTTTATTCTGAAATTCGAAGGAAATCTATTCCGAATCAAAACAAACCTCCAATACCACACATGTTATTTTCAAGCGTCGGCCTCGTAAGCGATCCCAGGCCGGGTCATACCTAAGACTTGAAAAATGGAACTTGTTGCTTCCTCGCTTACGCTCAGCATTACGAGGATAGAACAAGGACTGGTTTCGCTCGGAGTCAGTATAATGTGACTTGAGTGGGGTGTCATGTCTGCCTACGGCATGATATTTCAGTGGGACAGCACTATAAAATGGCATCATTAGATCTGCTCTGTTACAAGTAGGTTCCCCTTCCCCTCCCCTCTTCCCTTCCCCATCGTGATATAGCTGAAAAAATGTTGAAAGCGACGTTAAACCCTATTCACTCACTCACCCCATGTTATTTTCATAGTGCCTAGTCACAATGTTACAAGATTGCAAGCCCAACGTCATTGTGGTTTGGAAAAAAAAAAAAAAAAAAACCCACGCGAGGTATTGGAGATTTTCTTTGATCCTGAACAGATTTC
This sequence comes from Hanleya hanleyi, assembly GCA_036873755.1. Lineage (NCBI taxonomy): Eukaryota > Metazoa > Mollusca > Polyplacophora > Lepidopleurida > Hanleyidae > Hanleya > Hanleya hanleyi. The sequence goes on along the minus strand of JAVTVY010041403.1, from coordinate 65,292 downwards.
CTTCAAATTTCAGAATAAAAATGCACAGATTACATACAGATACTGTGGAGAATTTCACTTCTCTAAGAAAAACTGGCTCCGATAGCGGAAAATCACATCCCATCATCCCCTGACGAATCTCCGTTGGTAATGCATTCACGTCAGTGCAACAACAACAACAACAAAAAGAACAGTTCAACGATCATGTTTGCGTTGATTTATTGGGTTGGCCATACCTTTCGCTATCTTCCATGAAGTATATTTTAGAGGACTTGTTATGCGAGACACCGCTTGTACTGGCCGATGACCACAGTTCATTTTAAAACTGAAAACTCCATCATTGGATGTGTTGGCAGGAAGCACAAACACATGGGCACTACTTCCGTTTTTGACTACTTTCGTTTTTGACAGAATCTCACAGGTTCCTACAATTCTGTTACAAGACAAAGTACAAGTTGCCATTTTCCGATAAAACAGGCGTTTATTATCGTTCAAATCCATTCTGAGAACTTTTAGACGAAATAAGTCGATTTTCACAGTTTTAATGTCAGACTATTTTTTTCTCAACAGCGTAGTGATACGACAATTAGTCTGGCAATACCGTACTACTGAATATGCAGAGGAATATAGACTTCTAGACCAAACCAATGACCAGTCATTCACTACACTGAACCAATGGCAGACATACAACTTTACTATGGAGCTCTTGATAGGCTACATGCCAGGAAGAGTATGTAAATCAGTATGAAAGTAGGCCTAATGTATGCATACTTGGAGATCCCTTTTTAGAAGACTGGAAAATGGTAGAAAAATAAAAAAAAATGTAAAAAAATAATTAATGACCGGTTAGACCTGAAAGTTTCAAAGGCACAAGTAAAAAATAAAAGGATCATAACCTGTAAGTTTCAAGAACTTCCTTGCAATAGTTTTCGCGATACGGCTCGGACAGACGGACAGACACACTGCTGGGGCCACAACAATACTCCTGAGCCCGTAGGGCTGAGGAGTAAAAATGGAACTCAGCAGGAAAAGCTAGGATAGATCAAGGCCTGGTTGGCCTGATGTCAGAATGATGTGACTGGATCATAGTATTATGACTGAAAAATTGTTGAACGCAACGTTAAATTCCTACTCATTCCAACACTTATTGTTCTATTTTGACACAGGTTAGGAAGATAGAGAAAGGTCCAGCACCACAATCAGGTGTTTGTATAGATGAACAGGAGCAGCGGCGTAGTAATGAAGAGACGTGGAAAGTTCACGATTGTAAGAGTTGTGTATGCAGGGTAAGTTAAACGCAAAATATATATATATAATAATATATTGAAATTGCGAGAATAAATCAGAGGTGAAGATAGAGGCTTGAAACAAGTAAAAACTGCCAACAGTCAGATAGAAGGCTCTAATGCACATTTCTGCTTTAGTAATAAGCTTCGTCAGAGAGCATTCTGGTTTAAGGGGGTGACATATGCAACTATACCTTTTTTCATAGAATCACAAGTGATCTAATTTCTAAATAAGCAATACAGTTGGTGGCCAATATCATATACCAAAATGTTCCCCAAACCTTGCTGAATGTGAATATGACACCTCTTTAAACAGACAATGTAAATTGGAGAATATAATTACAAAAACAATGGTTCTTGGAACTGCCAGCAGAAGTCAATAAAGAATAAACACATACTCTTTATAGATGGTCCTAAAAATTGTATGAAATCACTGCTACAACAAAGACTATCTCAGAAAAGAAAATTCCATTGGAAAGTATTTTTAAAAGATTTTTTATCATTTACTATGTCAAAATAATTGTCCAAGGCAATGATAATTCATGTCAGCCAATATGAAGGACAGTCCAAAGCTGTGTAGAGCTATCCAAGACAGACCTGTGTGTCACACTCCTGTCACCAACCTGTGTTAGTTTGGAAAGCTAATACATCTAAACCAGTTTGTGCAGTCAGTGAGGGAAATGCCCTAGATTCTTTCTATTCAATCCCCAACTGCCTATATTTGTGGTCCATTCATTCACAGCCTGTTGTGATTGTGTCTGGTTCTAAAAGAAGCTGCATAATTATGCCCCCCCCCCTCTAACTAGAGGGGGGGGCATATAGCGATCGCTTTGTCCGTCCGTCTGTCCGTCCGAATTTCTTGTGCGTGCAATATCTCGGTTAATATTTGATGGACAGGATTGAAACTTGCATGGAATGTGGCCAGTGGCTCGTAGTTGTGCAGCGTAGAGTTTTTTCCGAGTTCCGGTATAATTTTCAAGAGTTATGGCCCTTTTCTGAAATCTCTGTGAATGGGACTTGTCCGGGCTGAATCTTGGTTAATATTGTATGGACAAGTATGAAATTTGCATGATATGTGGTCAGTGACCCACAGTTGTGCAGCGTAAAGTTTCTCCACGTTTCGCTTATATTTTCAAGAGTTATGGCCCTTTGTTCTTGAATTCTCTGTGAATTGGGACTTGTCCGGGCTGGATCTCAGTTAATATTGTATGGACAATTATGAAATTTGCAGGACGTGTGGTCAGTGCCCTGTAGTTGTGCAGCGTGAATTTTCTCCGCGTTTTGCATATTTTTCCAAGAGTTATGGCCCTTTTTTCTTCAAATCATTGTGAATTTGAACTTGTCCGGGCTGGATCTCGGTTAATATTGTATGGACAATTATGAAATTTGCAGGATATGTTGTCAGTGCCCTGTAGTTGTGCAGCGTGAAGTTTCTCCACATTTCGCCTGTATTTTCAAGAGTTATGGCCCTTTTTTCTTCAAATCTTTGTGAATTGGGATTTGTAGGGCTGGATCTCGGTTAATATTGTATGAACAAGTATGAAATTTGCATGATGTGTGGTCAGTGACCCATAGGTGTGCAGCGTGAAGTTTCTCTGTGTTTGTGTCCCAAATCTTCACCTGTTATCACTTAAATGCCAATATCCTCCATTTGGAGATCTTCTGCAAACAAAATTATCTCCCTTGATCGCTGCGTCGATCGTCCGCCAGGTGGCGTGCACTCCGCGCATGTCCATCACTCTTTTTCCTTGCAGTCTTGGTAACAAGACCTGTTTTTGAAGAGCTCCTGTAAACAGTAACTTTTGGTTGTTATAGACGCACCCTAGGGTTATTTTTTTGGTCTGTAAGTCTAGTATGGCTAACGTAGTCACCCAAACTATCAAGAATAGTAAGAGATGTGAATCATGTCGTCAGTTTTGGCCCGTAAGGGACTCGCATTCTTTCTGTTTTAAATGCAGGGCACAGATATGCTACAGGCAAAGTACCTGTGCCGAGTGTGTGAACTGGGACGACGCTACCTGGGTTAGCTATGCGGCAGCTAGACGTACTCAACTATTGAGGGCTGCCGGTGACCAGAGGAAAGGACCTGCTGAAAAAGCAGAAGCTAATCAGGCCCTCATATACGACTTATCGCTAAACGAAGACGTAACGACGACTACAAGCCCGGAGATACCCCCCAGTGGCATAGTCCTAAAGTCGACAGTACCTTCGAAGAACAAAGTGCAGACCAGTCAGGCCCAAGCCACAGCGACACGGTCTACTTCTACTGCACCGGCTAAAGTGCTGGCACGGACTCTACTAGACAGCCCCGTCACAGTCACGGATCAAAGCGAGTCCTCGGATAACAGCTCCCGTTTATCCAAGTCCACAAAGAACTACCGTACCCCGGAGACGGAGTCACGGCCCTTTACGGGACGCCGGGAGTCAGACAAGCCAAAGGCCTACAGGGACCGGAGCCATACCTCGGAAAGAGAGACCTCACGGACCCATCCAGACCGCCATGACTCCGATACCAGAGCACAGCGGAAGGAACCCACAGTCCGGAGCCGTACTACGGCCGAGAGCCGGACCACGGAGCAGGACACCACACGGACCTATCCAGCGCACCGTGAAGCAACATCTGAGAAGTCACGGACTCAACCAGAACGGACTTATACAGATCACCGAGACTCCACATCCAAGAAGTCACGGACTTATGAGGAACGGACTCAGCTAGAACGCCGTGAACCGGCCTCCACTTCAGCCGGGACCCGGCCTCCACTTCAGCCGGGACCCGTACAACGGAGCCACACCCCGGTACTACGGCAAGCAGATCTCGTAAACGAAGTCGCACACCGTTACAACACCGAGATTCCTATCCTGTACGTCATCATCGGGACAGGGACCGTCCCTTACGTCGGACCCCTTCACCTCCCCGGAGTCGGTATCATAGGAACCATACCCCGGAACGACCTTACACCAGACAAGGGAGAAGCCGTTCACCGGTTTCCCGTCAACAACCACGCCCGGAGCACCGGGACAAACCGGAGCAGCGGGATATACGCAAGGAACCTAGCTTGGTCAAGAAGCACAGTCATCCCCTTACCGTGGTAAAGGTCCCTTCACCGGAGACCCATGAGATGGCGCAACCCCATTCTGCTAGCGACGCAGACTCGGATGCAGACCACGAGGATTACGCACGACGTTCCACTTCGCCATCCTCGTCTCATGCAGAGTCACCTCCCTCCCACCAGTCGGAGGTAGAAGACAAGAACAAGGACGGAATACCCTTTAGAGCCAGGATAGCGGCGGTACACACGCTGGTTCCAGAGATGCCCAAACCGACGGTCGACGATGACAAACAGCTAACCGACCTCGTCCGGAAACGGAGAAAACTTACAGCGGCAACTCTTTATGGACTGAACAAGCCTTCTGAGGAGGAAGATGCGCCAACCTGCGCACCATCTCCGGCATCAGCTACCCTGTATGAGACACTGGATCGACAGTTAAAGACTCCGAAATCTCTCCAGAAACCCGGTCCTTTCAAGACCTACGCCCTTCACGGAGACAATTTACCGTTCAAGGCCCCGAAGTCGGACCCGGATCTTGACAGACTGTTGAACTTCTCAAAGACACCAGCAGTGGTACTTCAACAGAAGCAGGCCTGTGCTGTGGAGGACATGATGCTGACACAACACAGAATTACATCTTACTCCGATTGGTTCCTGACGGCTATTTCCAGGGTGATTCAGGATCCAGACAAAAAGCATAAAGATGGATCCCTGACTTTCTCACAACCCAAGATGGACTTTCTCACCGCCTTTATCGATTCGATGAACAAGTCGAATGTGGATCTCATGGAAACAGGGGCGTTTACCTATGCTACGATGGTGCAGGCTCGACGAGCTGCATACCTTAAACATCCGAAGTCTGAGGTTTTGGAATCGGTGAAGAATGAACTGGCACAGCAACCCTTGTCATCCGAGTACCTCTTCAACCAAGCCATTTCGACAGTCATGCCTGCCGTCAATGACGAAAAGACTTCCCGCATGATCGGAGCCCTAACCTACAGCAAGAATAAAGGCAAGGGCAAGGGCAAAGGTCAAGGCAAATCGACCAGAGGAGGCAGAGGAGGACATTCTGCGCAGCCGTCACATCCAGACTCGGGCAGTTTACCCAAGCAGGACAGCCAACAGAATTTTCGTTCCTACGGGAAAGGACCATTTCGTGGCAGAGGAGGAAAGTTTTCCGACCGAGGCAGAGGGAAGCCCGACCGTCGGAATTGACGGTCCCCAGCCTCAGTTTTTAACCCGTCATCATCATCATCCTTTCATCCTCCCAGAATTCAAGGTATTCAATCATCCGGTCGTGGGCGGACGTCTACGGATCTTCTGGCGGAACTGGAAGCTCATCACAGACGACAAGTGGGTCGCCAGATCACTCAGAGATGGAGTATTCCTCACCTTTCTAGAGTACCCCAGGCTCATCACCAGACCCAAACCATCACGTCTTCCAGTTCGGCCAGAACATGTACGGACATTACTGGAGTCAGTACAAGTGTTATTGGACAAGGGCGCGGTCAGGGAATTATCCGTGGAAGAAGCAAGTCCAGGATTCTACAGTCCTGTCTTCCTCGTGCCCAAGAAGGACACAGATCAGCTTCGCATGATTATAAACCTACGTCGACTCAACGACACTCTAGCGCCACCTCCACACTTCAAAATGACATCAGTTCCAGCATTACGGTCCCGCCTAAAACCGGACGATTGGCTAGCCTCCATCGACCTCCAGGATGCATACCTTCATGTTCCCATTCATCAACATCATCGTCGATATCTCCGATTCATCATTGCCGGGAGACGGTTCGAGTGGCAAGTCCTACCGTTCGGCATCTCCATCGCCCCTTGGTGCTTCACAAGAATCACGTCACCTATCATGACCTTCCTTCACCTAAGGGGTATCAACATAGAGGCATACATCGACGACATCCTGGTGTGGGGGTCAGGGAAGTCAGCACTCAAGTCCCAGATACAATTCATCATTCAACTCCTGAGGTATCTCGGATTCATCCCACATCCAACAAAGTCGGAACTAGAGCCTGCTCAGAGACGACAATACATCGGAGCAGTATTCGACACACAGAGTCAGATCATCCTGCCCCCGGAAGAACGTTGGATAAAGATACAGTCTATCATCCAAAGATTTTTATCTTTCCAATCACAACCCTTACGTCTTTGGCAAAGTCTACTGGGATTGCTGACATCAACTCAGGATCTGACACAGTATGGACGACTTCAGCTGCGACCGTTACAGTTCCACCTGCAGCCGTATCTACGAGCCTCGGCCATCAACCCCCTAGTACCAGTTCCTCAGCACCTCCATCAGTTCCTGAAATGGTGGCAGTCCAGGGAGAACGTCATGTTCGGGATTCCACTCCGCTGGTCACCATCGAACAAGAACCTATTCTCCGACGCATCACTCACGGGCTGGGGAGCCCATCTGGGAGAGTTAAGGATAGCGGGCAGGTGGTCTCCACAACAGAAGTCTCTACACATCAATGTTCTGGAGATGGCAGCAGTGAACATGGCAGTCCAGCACTGGAGCCCTCAACTGTTCGACAGCTCCTTGATGATCGCATCAGACAACACGACAGTAGTGAGCTACATCAACAAGCTGGGAGGAACGAGATCCCGACTGATGTTCCAGGAGAGATGGTCTCTTTTCACCTGGGCACAGACTCATCGGTGCCGGATCCGAGCACGACATGTACCCGGCCACCTGAACGTCATTGCAGACAGTCTTTCACGCCCGGACAAAGTCCTACAAACGGAGTGGCATCTCCACACAGAGGCCTTTCGTCAAGTGTCATCGATTTGGGAACAGCCCCTAGTAGACCTATTCGCAACAAGGGACAATACTCAACTACCAATCTTCGTCAGCCCGATGCTCGACCCGCTAGCCTGGGCAGTCGACGCCATGTCAATCAGTTGGGACAACCTGATCGCCTACGCATTTCCACCGATAGCGCTTATTCAGGCAGTCTTGAACAAGATAACAGAGCACAGCAGTGTCATCATCCTCGTAGTACCATGGTGGCCGAATCGCCCATGGTTCCCATCACTAGTCCAGCTACTGACCGACTTCCCTCGTCAGCTACCTCCGTGGCGCCGACTACTAGACCAACGGCAGGGTATCCTACACCACGATCCACAGTGGCTCAACCTTCACGCCTGCAGATTATCAGGGATTCCCTTGCAAACCAGGGATTTTCAAGGCCAGTTACAGAGGCGATGGCGACAGCAAACAGACCATCCACCTCTAGACTTTACCAGGCCAAGTGGGCTTACTTCCATACCTGGTGTGGGACCAGAGACATCGATCCCTACACTGCCTCTGTTCCAGTGATAGCTGATTTCCTATTGCACCTGCATCGGGACAAGGAATTCAAGTTAAGCACCATAGAAGGATACCGTTCTGCATTATCCCGAGTCATAAGACTAACTTCAGGAATTGATATTGGACATGATATCAACGTTGCGGCTCTGCTCCAGTCCTTCGCCTTACAGTCTCGCCGGACAAGACAACTGCTACCGAAATGGGACCTTGGAGTTGTACTGAGTGCGTTTCTACGCCCACCATTTGAACCGTTACAGTCGGCCACGATCAAGGCACTGTCTTACAAGACAGTCTTCTTAACAGCATTCGCACTGGCCACTAGAGTCTCCGAGCTTCACGCATTAGAACGCAGCTCCCTGGCATGGACCGCTGGTTGGAAAACTATATCCTTCCGTCCGATCCCGGAATTCATCGCCAAGAATGAATCAACACGTCAGGGACCATGTGCCCAAAGACTATATCAGATCCCAGCACTTACAGACTTCGTAGGCCCACTGGAGAACGACAGAGTATTATGCCCAGTTAGAGCCCTACGATGCTATCTACAGAGAACAGACTCTACTAGAGGATCTAGACGTCTCCTATTTCTATCATTACATCCGGGAGCATCTGCGGACATTACAAAGAATACAGTTGCATCTTGGTTAAGGAAGACGATACACTGGACATACCAACTCGCCATCGATGCTCCTCCCCTACTGTCGAAGGCATCATCTTATGAGATTAGAGCTATCGCTACGTCCTGGCCGCTCTGGAAAAACTTGTCTCTGGACGAGATCGTCCAAGCCTGTGCATGGACTGTAAACTCTACCTTCACTGACTATTATCTTAGGGACATGTCTGTACAAACAGACAGGGTGACTACGTTGGGCCCATTAGCAGTAGCCCAGCATGTAGTCCACTAATTCCATCAAGAAAAAAGGGGGGGGCGCCGCTCAAGCAAGCAAGATCCCGACAATTTGGTAAGTATAGAAGACATACCATGCCAGAGACGAAGGGACTTCAAGGCATCACGATGGCATCTGATTATCTAGCCAAGTATGCGAGCAAACGATGGAACAGAGTCCACCTCTCGCCGCATTACTTGTAATACCTTGAGCTCCCTACGCTTCTATACGACATGGGAATTATCAGGATATTATTAAGCATATTAGATTTACAAAATCAGAACAAGGCGTGCTCCGCTTAATCCAAAAGCAAGTCACAAGGCCGGCTACCCAACCTCCTCTGTTGGGAGTCTGGCATTTAAGTGATAACAGGTGAAGATTTGGGACACAAACATTAAACATTTATAAATAATGTTGGTGTTTGTTACCAAATCAAACCTGTTATCAACGTTGATTTGCCCAACCCATCCTCCCCTCTTTGCTCGGCCTTGACTCAAAACAGGTCTTGCTCAACATGGGAAAAAGAGTGATGGACATGCGCGGAGTGCACGCCACCTGGCGGACGATCGACGCAGCGATCAAGGGAGATAATTTTGTTTGCAGAAGATCTCCAAATGGAGGATATTGGCATTTAAGTGATAACAGGTTTGATTTGGTAACAAACACCAACATTATTTATAAATGTTTAATTTTCGGTTATATTTTCAAGAGTTATGGCCCTTTGTTTAAACCTAAGTGAATGAGATATATTTATTTATCCAAGCTGGATAACCGATTTGAACCAGGAAAATGGCTATATTATATGTTATTCTACATTCCAAAGCAGACAACATAGGTCCTGAAGTATGAAATTGCCCCAAAAACTGGGTGAATTGGGTGCAAAATTCAAAGTTCACTGATCGCTTCATAATTTCACCACAATATACTCCCCAAGGAATGTAGGTCTCATAACCAGGTCACATTTTGGGATTTGGCGAAAGCCCTGGCGACCATCTTGCATCGAAGCATCGTATTATCACTTGTTGCTTGATACTTGGAATATGTATTATGTGCGGCATGGCAAAAAAGTGACTGAAACAGAATATTTATAATTATCCAAATTAGGCCTCCACCAACCAATAAAGAACAGAACAATGGCGGGGCAGTGTCGGATTAAAGTGGAAGGGGGGCATACAATTGAGCAATCTCTGATTGCTTCCTTCCTGTGTTAATTGTCAATTGACATATCTGTGATTTGATCCACATGTCGGGTACACAAAATTTCTAGACTAAGACAATTACTGAAGAAGTAAAAAAAATATTTAAAAATACTTCCCAAATAATTTTTCATATCTAACATATATAGTCTTTGTTGTAGAACATACTATACAGACTTTTCTTAACTGCTTTTCAATATTGTGTGTTTATTCTTTATTGACTTCTGCTGGCAGTCCCAAGTCCCATTGTTTTTGTAATTATATTCTCCAATTTACATTGTTTCTTCAAAGAGGTGTCATATTCGCGTTCAGCAAGGTTTGGGGAACATTTTGGTATATGATATTGGCCACCAACTGTATTGCCTATTTAGTAATCAGATCATTGTTCATTTTATGAAAAAAGGTACAGTTGCATATGTCACCCCCTTAATACAATGACACAGTAATATAGGTGATATTGTTTACATCAGCAACAAAATATAAGCCTTGTCAAAACATGTCTCATACAACCCTGGAAATAAAGCACAGAGCTCCCATAAAAGAAGTTGACTGGGCTTATAGCATTGGACACGCCGGTTCTCGTCATATCACCGAAGTTAAGCAACGTTAAGCTCGGTCAATACTTGGATGGGTGACCGGGTGCTGTACTGGCTGGACAGTGTATTACCCAGTGTCCAGGGTAATAGGAACTGTGAGCACTCTCGTGTTCTGGCACATGTAGGCACCGTCATGATATGACTGAAACAAAGTTGAAAACGATGTGAAACCCTACTACTCACACACTCAATATATTTGAAACTAAAGTCTTATGATTTTGAGACATACCTATTTTGCTTAATAGTGGGATATTTATGGAGCTTCTTGAAATTAGGGCATGAGTTCCTTGAAAGGAATGGCATATGCCGGTTATCCAAATGGGAGACACTATGCCCAGTGTAGTGTAGTGTTCCGATTAGCATGGATAGGAGTTCCAATTGGAATGGCCATTCCCTCTGAGCTATTGTATGGCAAGCCGTATGCCATCATTTCTTTGGCACATTCGAAAATGGATGCCAGGAAGTTCCTAGGAGTTCCAACTTGGCGCACCATGTCCCACCGTTTGAAATGCCTTATGCCAGTTCTTAGTATGCCCTAATTTCAAGAAGCTTCCTTAAGGCCAAGGAGAATAAATAAAATGTTTCTCAGTTCTCATCACAGCAAACATTTATCCCTTGCCCGACCGTTTTAATATCATTTTCAGGAAAACGAAACAAAAATCTGCTGCATAACTGTAACTTCTGGTTTTCGATTAGCAGTTGCACTTTCGGTGATTGAATTTATTGAAGAGCTTAATTCAATAGAAGACAAACTCTGAAACTAAGAGATACCCCCTTAAATTTGTAATGAGGCCCCTCCTTCCCCTGTATGGTGAGGTATACATTTTAGGGAGCTTCTTGAAATTACGGCACGAGTTCCTGGATAGGAATGGCATATGCCAGTTATCCAAATGGGATACACCATGCCTAGTTTGGTGTTCTAATCTGGATGGAGAGGAGTTCCAATTGGAATGGCATATGCCATTTTCTCCATGCCATTGTATCGTATGGCATAAGCCATCCATTGTTTGACGAGTTCCAAAAAGTATGTCATGAAGTTCCTAGGAGTTCCAACCTGGCGCACCATGCCACTCTGTTCATAATGCCTTATGCCAGTTCCCAGCATGCCCCAATTTCATGAAGCTCCATTAAGAAAATCCGAAAATTGTTTAGTGTTAGTACAAATGTGCAGAAGATTTTATCTTTCATTACAGAAAGGACAGATAGAATGTGAAACTATGCTGTGCCCTATTCCAACCTGCCATGCTCCCAGGAAAATACCAGACCAGTGCTGCCCTCTGTGCTAGCCAGATATAGATAGTAAGACTAGAGAGAGAGAGATCATGGTCGTTATGCAGAAATGCCACGACCTCAATTCCTCATTTCCCACACTGCCAAGACTTAACCCATATACCATATTCTCAGGATGTCCTCTTGCAGTCTGCATTTGAGAGCTTAGAAAGGATGAACCTGCAGCCATTATACTGTCAAAGATGGAACCTGACCTGCAGCCATATATTGTCAAAGATGGAACATGACCTGCAGCCATATACTGTCAAAGATGGAACATGACCTGCAGCCATATACTGTCAGAGATAGAACATGACCTGCAGCCATATACTATCAAAGATGGAACATGACCTGCAGCCATACTTTCAAAGATGGAACATGACCTGCCGCCATATACTGTCAAAGATGGAACATGACCGGCAGTCATATACCACTGTCAAAGATGGAACATGATCTTGTAGCCGAATACTGTTAGGCTGAAAAACCTGCAGTGAAATACTCACCTGTCGAGAAAGAGTCAGCAACTGTGACCTGATTCTGTTGATTTGACAAGCAACCTGCAGCCAAATGCCATTTTTGTTGAAGATTGTCCTGTGTTAGTATCTTCTATCACTTTGGAATTCTGGGAATGCATTTTGAACTCTGAAACTGGAATCGGAATGAATCAAGAATGACCCAACTGCATGTACTAGTATAGCCCATGATAACAGTATTCAGTGACGGCAAGAAGCCATTTGAACCATTTTGAAGTCACCAAGGTGGCTGTTCATAAATCACTTACCCTACCATGAATCTTCCGGATCCGTGATTGTAGTCATATTCAGTCCGATTTTACACTTGGAACAATATATATACTGTATCACCATCGTCAAATAAGCTTTCAAGTGCTGTGATTGGCCGGGGCCGTCACTCATTTGCATATATGATATTGTTGTATGTTTGATCATTGTGCTGGTCACATATGACATACTCTGAGCTCCATTGCGACTACGCGGCAATATTGAAGCATAAATAACATTGTTTTTTAACCCTTGGAAGTGTACAGTTTTCAGAGAAAATCTACGTGTGATATCGCTCAACCGGACTTATGATGTATAAGTCCATAATGTGTTTTATTTGTCATGCCGAGTCCGATTGACTTAGAAGTGTTTACATAGTTCAGCTTTTAGATGAAACCAGAATGAAGAATTTAATGCGACTTTACCATGTACACTGGAGAGAAGTAATTGTTTTCTTGAGATTGTTAGATTTTTACGAAATTGTGGTGATGTTTTGACGGACGCCTGACAATTACAGGACTGACTTATTCCCCAGTTTGACCCATATATTTGGGGCCTGTATTTTAGAGTTTGTACATTGTTTAATGTATTTGTATACACATGTATTTACCATTTTATTTCAAACATTTTTTTTTTAACTGAAGCATATATTTTCTCAACCCATTTTATGACGATGCATATTTATTAACTCATTATACTTAGTTACCTCGTGATTTGGTGGACAAACTACTGTGCAGTACTGCTGAGTGTAAACATGGTAAAGAACAAACTCTGCTGAATTTGGTGCACAAATTAGAGTACCGGTACAGTACTAACCGATTTTGGTGCACACACTTTTAGTGCTGCTGATTTTGGTGAGCAGTTCACCATAGCTCTGCTGATTTTGGTGGACAATTTACCATAGATCTGCTGATTTTGGTGGATAAAAATTACCATAGCTCTGCTGAGTTTGGTGCACAAAATAAGTGCTGCTGATATGGTGCTGCTGAATGTTGGAGCAGACTGGTTTGGGTGAGCGATCCATAGCTCTTCTGCTTTTAGTGAACAAACCATAGCTCTAATGAGGTTGCATGTACATAAACTAGAGTGCTGTTGATGTTACCCTGATAATTTAAACTTTAATCATTCAGAACTCATTTTGCTAACCTGTTGGTACTGCACAGATATTTTAAGCTTGGTACTGTGAAATCCTGACTGAACAGTGCCCTAAAATTACCAATCAATTACCATGTGACAGTAAATGACAGGTTCATGCCAATTGTTAGCCACCATTCTCTCAACCTTGCAGTACTACGCAGTTCTGACTTGAAGGCTGCTGGTCAGTAACTGGTTGGTAACCAATAGGTTATACCTTAAGGATGTCCGCTGAGGGCTATTCCAGAAAAAAAGGTATGGGGGGGGCTGATGGCAGAATTTTTTACTACCCACCACCCATAGAAATGAATTTACTGCCACAACAAGGACCCACAGAATTCAATTATCTATGCATCCCACCACCCATAGAAAGAAAAAAAAAACGAAACAAAAAATTTCCCCTCCGCATTGAAGTATTAACATCATTTACATCTCTCCTTGGGCCACTTTTTTCGATTTTTTGCGTTTTGGTTCATCATCATCATCATTTGCTGCTGATGCTGCCAGATCAACAGGTTCGGAGTTATTCACTGTGACCGTGCCAACAGTGTCAACTGCTTTTTTGACGGAAGCATAAAAAAGGTCCCAGTTTTTTTCAAACACTTCGCCGCGGAGAAATCAAAGTTCTTCATCATTCAGATTTTTGAGTTGATCCATAACGTTGAAACCACTGCTTTGAAAATTATCTATGTATGCCGCTAAATTGAATGAATTTAACAAAATTCTGATGGATTCCATAATGAATTTGATGCTCAACAGTCATGACAGTCAAACGGACTGTCAGCAAGGTCAGAAGAAAAGGTTGGACACCATTACATTTCGTCTAAATTTGGTATGATCATCATCAGGATAAAGAGGTGAAGGAAGTATCATATTGCATTCACCATGTTAATGAAAATGACAGATTTGATAACGAGAAAATTGAGGACCAAGATTGTGAGAATAATAGGTATGTACAATCAATTGGTACTGAACTGTGCTACTTAAAATAAACATTAAAGAAAATTTTTTGCACGTATTCATGATTGCAGAATGACCACATCCTCATGGTAGGCTACATGCTATTAAGAAAAATAATTGAAATGATCACAAAATATTCTTTAAAATTGAAGAATGTAGTTGAAACTTCCCAGATTTATCAAATCAATTTCCAAATGCAGTGAGTATACTGAATATGTCTTCTTCAGATCATAAGGTCATAAGCATACCCTACATTACTAACAGCTTGAAAAAAAAAGAGAAAAAAAAAACAAAACAAAAACAGAGGTATAAAATGGTTGCTGTGTTCATAAATCCCACCAGGATCTCACTCACATCGATCTTATTGATTGATTTAAAAAATCAGTGGAAAAACAATTTATACTTTATTCTGAAACATTTGCTATTTTTAAATCACAAATTTTGCTGTCTTCAAATCAGCATCAACCAGACTCCCAGTTTGATTTCAGCTGGATGTATCAGAGAAACCCACAAAAAAATCGTTTGCACAGGCTCACATGGCTGAACTGGCAAGGAGCACTGCAAATCCATTTCTAGTATTGTCCATAGATTCAATAATGGGGCATATCCTTGTCAAATTAAAAAAATTGAATCCTTTATTACATTTTGTACAACACTCAACTTGTTGGCCATCCAGCATTATGTTTCATCAAGTATAAAACAATTACTTGGCTCAGATCGCGATTGGAATCAAGCTGAAGTAAAACTGGAAATCCCCTTGTGGAATGTGACCTTTGTTACCTTCTCACAAAGAAGAGCTTCTTCGGGAACCCTTCTTTTTCTTTATTCTGTGCATTTTGAAAGGGGTGTCAAAGGTTCCCGATATACGAAGAGTGATGTCACCACAAATTTTCCCGCCTTTTTAGCGAAGAGACAGAGCAACAACAACTTGCAAACAAAGAATGAAATTGCCGTTTTCAGGATTGTTTGGGATTTTAAAGTCAAGCAGAGGGATGGGTCTCTCTGAATAAAGCTAGGTAGGGGTGTGATTGACACCATTGCTTTTATTTACCCACCACCCATAGAATCCATTTCTTTATTGAGCCTACCACCCACAGAATTGGATTTCATTTTAACACGACCACCCATAGAAAAAAAAAGACTTGTCATCCGCCCCCCCCATGCCTTTTTTTCTGGAATAGCCCTGATGTTTTTTGACTTTGGCAGCCATTTTGCCTGTTTTTCTATTGGATTATCTCCCTTCCCTAGGTTAAGAGATGGGGATTTCCTTTAAAAACCTTCTAGCCGAGAATTTTGCACACCAACATCCATCCAATTTGCTAAATTTTGATAGACATTGTGATTATCTGCAAACAGTTAGAATATAAGAAAAAGTTAAATACTATTTATATGAATTTTTCATGAATATGCTTCAAAACTAGGGCTATTCCCTATGCTTTCTGGGTTATCAAATTGAGCATGGGTCAGTCCACTTAACGTTGCCTACAGCTAAAAAATGCACACCAACCTATATTTTTTTCTTTGTTTTTCCTCATATTACACAATTATGAATGCAACAACACACATTATTCAAAAAGTTAATTACTTTGATTTACCACCAGCGGACATCCTTAAAGTGAAATGTGCACCCGATACATGTACATGTAGGTGACTCTTTGATACTGTTCAGTTACTGATTGGTGAATGACTTGATAGCTCAACAGTTAGCAGTCCTCAATTGAAGGAGTGCTGATGGTAACCTCTCAACAGGTTACCATGAAATCTACACTGGTAACCTATGGCAACCTATTGCATAATTATTAACCTATTGTCATATTATCAGTCAAAATTATGGGGACCTGAAAATAGGTTACCACTATTTTTCATATGGCAACCTCCAGGCAACCCGAAAACAGGTTACCACCTTAAATTGAGGCATGGTTAGGCAAGGGGACCTTTTTCTACCAGTACCATGCAGTCACCAACAGGTACCAGTATTAAAGCAGCACTGAGTTGGTTACCATTGAGTAACTGAGCAGTAACCGTTAATGGTAACCATCAATGTTAATGGTGTCACTGCAGTGTTACCAATACGTATGTAATCATGTACCGGGTACGGAAAATTGAGTTGGTAACATAGCAGTAACCTCTTGATAATTGCTTGGTAGACAGACATAGGATCCAATGAGTGGCAGATAAGTACCTGGTTAACTTGTCAGTTAAAAATGGTATGGTACCTGTCCTACCGGTACTGTAATGTTCCCCACCAATCGGTAACTAATCAACCAGTTACCGAGTTGTATTGGATGATAGCGACTTGTCTATATAGTGCACAAACTACCCGGCTATGATATTGAGCGCATCCCTGAGGTGAAATATACATATCTGCGTTAGGTTAATTTGGACAACTCCAATTATGATGTGTATATAACATGATAACCTGCCATGTTGAGAAATGAAGATGCATTTATAGAAGAACTCGTCAGTTGTTTTGTGATCCGAATAAAACCTATTAAATTTTACCCTATTTCTTCTAATTATTCAGATGGCAAAAGTTAACTTCGGGCATTCGCTGAAAGAAATTCTGCTAACATTCTACAAATTTCACTAGCTGTCTTTTCAGCTCTTGAGATAAATAACATATTCATGCCACAGTATTTAGCTTCAGTTGACATAAATATGGTTTTTTTTCTGATTCCAATTCTAAAACTGCTGTTAAAATTTTTTAAAAGAAATTGGGTACCTCGTCTGTAGTATTTTAAAACTTTCTCATAGTTTGTTCTTGATGTAGAATTACACAAATATCATGGGAAAAAGTTGTTATTGCACAGTCAACTAACAGATTTCATCCAAGTCTGGTTATCTTTCACACAACTCCATTATCTCAGTAGTCTCTTAGCATCAGAGTCCTGACCTCCTGTAGTCCATGTGACAGCTACTGCCAGTGCGTTGCAAAACTAAATAGAGCGGGCACATGATATCAATGCTGAACAGGATATGTGATCTTTTCAAGAGTTCAATGCTTATCCTCCTGTAAGATATACTTCATATTTGATTTAGTGTCCATCGCTCTCATATGAATAAAAGCTTCTAACAGCATAATAGATACCGTCTCTTATCATAATCGATGAGAATGTATTGAATCCACCTGTGGACCAGGGTTTTTGAGGGAAACGAGACAGAGACTGTTTTACAAACTGTAGGAGCTTACAACCTCTGATAGTATGCGACTGCATTTCTTGTATCTTATGAAACAATTTTGAGAAAAAGAATAATTTAACAGTCAGCTGGAATTGAACCCATGACCCCTCCAATCCGTGGAGTTGCTCTTACTATCTGAGGTATGCAGACCCATAGGTAATACGTATCTTTGCTGAACCTGTTTTTAGGTTATTTGGCTCTGTCAGAAAGAATGTCGTCTGGCTAATGTGTGTATGTGTTGAATTAAATGAACTCTATTGCTTACTGTACCTACACAGTACAATATGTTTTGTTTTGCACATGTTAACACTACTACCTGTTTCAGTTGCTTTACAATTTACTTGTAATTAGATGTACTGTTGAAGCTGAAATGATTCAAACAACGAATCCTATATGGCATGGAATACATGGCCACAATAATTAAAACAATTTTGTCTTTTGTTATTTTGTTCTTTACCTGAGGCTATGTTTAGCTTGAATGACCATTCGCATATCAAAGGACTCTCGCTCACTGTCTTCTGCTAGAAGAAAAAATGATATATTACACCTGAAGCTTTTTTTTTGGTCCTCCGCCACGAATTGGTGGGAGGACTTGGAAATGCTAGCCATCCGTCCGTCCATCCGCCCCACATCTTGTGAACGCGATATCTTGAGAACAATTCGACCAATCGACTTTAAACTTCAGAAGGTTATGCACATCAGTCAGACGGCCATTGATATTGATTTTCACTGAGGTACGTAATCCAAGATGGCTGCCATTGACATATTGGATTCTGTCCGTCCCACATCTTGTGAACGCGGTAACTCGAGAACAATGCAACCAATGGACTTCAAACTTGAGAAAGTGCTTCACATCAGTTAGACGGCCATTGGTATTGATTTTCACTGAGGTACGTAATCCAAGATGGCTGCCACTGACCATATTGGATTCCATCTGTCCCAGATCTTGTGAACGCGATATCTCGAGAACATTTCGACCAATGGACTTCAAACTTAACAATGGGGCTTCGCATCAGTTCGACGGCCATTGGTATTGATTTTCACTGAGGTACGTAATCCAAGATGGCTGCCATGGACCATATTGGATTCACTCCACCCCGGCTGCCATTGACCATATTGGATTCTGTCCATCCCACATCTTGTGAACGCGATATCTCGAGAACAGTTCGACCAATCGACTTCGAACTTGAGAAGGTGCTTCACATCAGTTCGGCGGCCATTGATTTTGACTGAGGTATGTAATCCATCCGTCTCACATCTTGTGAAAGCGATACCTCGAGAACAAATCGACCAATCGACTTCAAACTTGGGAAGGTTCTTCACATCAGTTAGATGGCCATTGGTATTGATTTTGAGGTACGTAATCCAAGATGGCTGCCATTGACCATCTTGGATTCCGTCCGTCCTGCATCTTGTGAACGCGGTATCGTGAGAACAATTCATCCGATTGACTTCAAACTTGAGAAGGTGCTTCACATCAGTTAAACGATCATTGGTATTGATTTTCATTGAGGTAGTATGTAATCCAAGATGGCTGCCATTGACCATCTTGGATTTCACTCACCCATATTCTATCCATCTGTGTTGTGAACGCGATATCTTGATCTATTCCACCCATAGATTTATAAACCTCACCATCCACAAATTCATATACAACTACAGACTTGCATTCCAGTGTTACACTACTGCTTCCCAAACCTCCTCAAATTGTCTCAACAATTCCAGTTAAATGTCTTTTTCTACATACACATATCCACTTACATTTAAGGACATATTGGAAGCATATATGCTGTACGCTCTCAAACAGGCTACTTGGCGGAGGACCTGCTAGCTACTCAGCTTATCATTGGGGCTCATTTTGAATTTCTGCTTCTTTGGTCATCGGGGGGCTACTATAAGTATATTTTTTATAAGTCTCAAACAGTTTGCCTGTCCACTTTGATTGTATATTTTACAGTAAAATTCCTAGCTTCACTAATATGCGAAACATTCTTAATCTCCAGCGAAGATTTTAGAATTAGCCCAAGTGAAACACTTGTGTACTCGTAAAGTCCACATAATGTACCAAAACTCCCATGATTTCTTCTCCTGTCAAGCTGGAAGAAATGCCAGGTAGCACCACTTGCAGGTCATGTTGAACATCATTTCTTGTCAATAAAATGAGAACGACTTTACATATTCTTTCAAATTTGGTATGTGAATACCTTGTTGCAACCCTTGCAAGACGTCACCATGGATTGCATTAGACTCCTCATGACACATGGTGTTCCAATAGCTGTACAGCTAATGTTGGTTGTTTTCATCTCTCATATCCAGTCTGATTTAAATAAGACAACCAGTGACCTTCAAGTTACATGTATAAGAAGCGAATCCATTAAAGGCAAAGTTCACACAGGGCTCGGTTGTCTCATGATTGGAGTCGAGACCAGCCGACTGTCACCAATAGCTCGGGAAATTTGAATGTAGCCACATACCAATATAGGTAATTTGATCCCCTTATACTAATGACAATAAAGCAGGGCTTATCAGTGAAATTTTAATAAAAATAACGGTGACTTACTTGAAGCGATAAGTGAACTAAATTTTGTAATCAGTTGAATCTTGATGCATCCTATTAAATACAACAATGCAGTTAGTTAGCCACGAATCTATCCATTATCTCCCAGGAAACATATTATTTATTAGCTGTTTCAGTTTTTATTTGGCCAGATGAAAGAAGACAACTCATGGATTTATTTCAAACGGGTTCAAAACCTTACCGCCATATATGCGGCACTGACCAGAATGGTACTGCTGAGGACGACCCTGGTGGGACGATTGATTTTTGGACCCTTTAGTGTATTTTGGCCAGCAGCCCTTGAATGGTGTTGCATGGATGCCAACTATTTTAGGCAGTCATCATTAGTGAGGTTCGTAATGATTGTGTGTTGTTACAGAGGGTTCACACGAGGGACCATGGGTACTGGTTTTGCAGTTACGAGGTAAAATAGAATGCCTTGGATATGCAGGTGAATATTTGGTGGGGTATTAATATGCTGATAGCCCCTGAATTATTCCAGATTGAGGTATTATTTACTGCAAATATGCAATTGTTAACCAAATGCTACGAGATGCTTCCACATAGTCAATCCAATGATTTTCGAAAACACCAACTTTGTTTACAGATCAGCCTCTTTGCCGTATTCATATAATCGTGTTATACAAGACGACGGGGACGCCAGAATCTCACAAATTTTCAAGCATTAATTGGGAACTGCTTTGGCATAGATTATCTTCCAAAATTTAGTTCAGATATTATTCAGTCCAAAAACCACTGCATTTACACGTAATGCGGAATATACTTATCACGAAAGGCGATTTTTGAAGGAAGTGACGATTGTGTATTTTGACCAGCGCCCCCTGAATGATGTTGCATAGAGGCACTGAATTATGCCACATTGTGATCAAGAAGTTTTTGTATTAATAGGTCATGTGTCGAAAGTCCAAAATACTCCGACGGCAAGTTGGTGTTTTCTGATATCCGTTGACCTCGAAGAAGTGACTGAGGGAGGTTAGTTCATAATGGCCATTCACGCCAAAAATACCTATCTATTGTGGCAGCGATGGGCTTCGAACCCATGCCTTCGAAGAGACCGGTGGTAATCCAGCGCTTGAGATGGCTTGCCATGATGATGTGACGTGGAGCTGACGTCACATCCGGTCACGTGACATCCGAGTCAAAGGTCACATCCAGGTCAATTCCGGTCATGTGACGGCTCAACAAGAGTGATCTCTCCCTACATAATACCCCAGTGATCTGTTAGGTCCATTATGGCGCAATATTAGTCCCAATGGGAAACCCACTCATAGACATTTGCGGTGTAGGGTGTGTCCCCTTGTTTTCTTCATCTCGAGCTGTAGAATACGATGGGAGGGGTCTCGTGGCCAAGTGTTGAATTTTATTGAAAAGTTACCGTGCGCATGCACACTGGGCAACTAGCGCTAGGGTGGACGTTTTGGAATATAGGTGGACCCATAGGGGTCCGATTGGGTCGTGTGAGGTGTCATCGTGAAGCACTCGTGGGGGAGCGTCTAACTGGATGGGGGTGGGGTGGAACTGACGTCATTCTGCGCATGCGCAGTACAAAAAGTATTTGAATGGACGTTTTGGGGTCTAGGTGGACCATCCGTGTCCGATTGGGTCGTATGAGGTATCGGTGTGAAGCATTCGTGGGAGAGCGTCCAACTGGATGTGTGGTGAGTGGACTGACGTCATTCTGCGCGTGCGCAGTAGTAAAAGTGTACTTGAAGGAATGGTTATTTACGCTGAAAACTTACCTCACTTCCACTCGTTGCATGTCTTGTTCTACATGAAATCAACTAGTAAGAATTTGAATGACAGTTCTCTCCCCTGCTAGTCATCTGACAGCTCACTTCCCATGATTCCTCCTACTTAGTTCTACTTCCCGGGATCAAGAAGGCCATGTTGTTCAGCTCCGTGAAAATTGATCTATTTCTAGCGAAATCACTACAGTTGGATTACCTCAGACGTCTGATATTCTACAAGAAGTCCTTTGGGAAGTATTCTTTACGTTTATCAAGAAATGATGGCTCAAAATATGTCTCAAATGTCATGCATGTCTTGTGGTGGTGACAAGCCTGTATATGACCTACATTCCAATTGTCCACAATGTCGCCAGGGAAGAGTGTGTACCTGGGATACGGCCTGCGAAGAATGTATTCTGTGGGTGCCTGCATATTTCAACTCTATCTGGCCGGGACACTGGCCGCTAATGATGAAAATAAAGCCAATGTGCCTACTAATCTCGCCAGTGATACGTATGTAGCTATGTTTTTCCGATCTAGCGTGATCGAGGAAACTAGGGAGTTTGTTGATTCGCCAGCTCGGCCAACGTTAGTCAGTTTATTGAACGTAAATATAAAGGTAAACAAACGCCCCCTCCCGCTCATGTTTCTTCCATTTCAGACCACGCGAAGGGTCAATCAGGTACGGACTATTGAAGATATGAAAACCGGCACAACTACGACAGTGGAGGTCGAGCTTCCTATCGAGTGGACACCTGGATACGACGACGAAGGGAAATCGGTAACGGGTCCAGGCTCAGCCTAGGTTATCGAGCTTTGGCCATAAGAAGAAGGGTAAGGGGAGAGGTAAGCAGTCAAAGAAGGATACCTGATGTTTCGGGCCATACCGGGTGGCTTCCGGTATGGCGGGAACACCGAAACATAGTGCTTCCAGTCGCGCCACAATTAGACCATCAGGTAGGGCGAAGACTTCAGTTGTTTTGGCGGAACTGGACAATGATCGGAGCGGAAGTCATTCGAACTGTAAGATACGGCTATCGTCTATTGTTCGACATGCTTCCGCCTTTGACTGCAACTCTCCTGCCGTCTCGTATTCCTCTACGAGCGGTTAATCTATCAGCAATACAATCCTCTGTGGACTAGCTGATAGAGAAGGCATCAGTAATAGAGCTTCCGGTTTGGGACAAAACACCCGGGTTCTATTCGCCGGTCTTTCTAGTCCCCAAGAAAGACACGTCCAAGATGCGTATGGTTATCAACCTCAATCGCCTCAACAAGGACTACCTCACTCCACCGCATGGAGTCCTTCCGGTCTATCCGGTCGGTACTCAAGCAAGGGGAATGGCTGACTTCTCTGGATTTAAGCGATGCATACCTTCATATCCCGATACCTCCAGAGGACAGGAAGTACTTAAGATTCATGGTCGGCAAACGACGCTTCCAAATGCAAGGGCCTCCGTTCGGCCTTTGTACTTCCCCTTGGATGTTTACACGAGTATTTACACCAGTGGCACTATTCCTGCACAGTCTAGGTATAAAGTACCACTTTTATATCGACGACTCTCTGCTAAGGAATGCCTGCAAAGAGTATTTAATCCTAGACATGCAGTTTGTCTTAAGGATACTGACATCTCTGGGTTATCTCCCACACGAAGAGAAGTCAGAACTGACTCCGTCGCAAAGGTGCAAATTTCTGGGAGTGGAATACCATGCGCTTCTAGCTCTCGCCAAACCCCCAGAAGATCGTTGGCAAAAGATAACGACAAAGATATCTCAATTCCTCAAGTTATCTCAAGCCAGGGCTCTACACTTTGCTGCGTTAATCGACCTCTTGACGTCAACACAGGACGTAACACCAAGAGGACGCAAGCAGCTTCGACCCTTAATGATTTACTTCAATCATCAATGGGTCGAAAGGCAGTTGAACCCGTGGATACCTGTCAAGCCTCTTGTCAAACAATGCCTCACTGGTGGCTGGATCCACTCAACGTAATGCCAGGTGTGTCTCTACTTCCGTTTCGTCCGTCACATCACCTGTTCACGGACGCATCTATGGAAGGATGGGGAGCCCACCTCGAGTCCAAGTCGATATCCGGGTTATGGACAATCGAGGAACGCTCGTACCATATCAATGTTTGGAGTTTATGGCAGTGACACATGCCATTCGCACGTGGGTGAGCGTATTGACCGACAAGAACCTGCTAGTTGCGACGGACAACACATCACTCGTGTCCTACATCAACAAGCAGGGGGGACGAGATCTCCGCAATTACAAAGCCAAGCGGATTTTTTTTCGGTCTGGGTTGGGACAACAACATATCAATGTTGGCCAGACACATCCCCGGAGTTCTGAATGTCTTAGCGGATTCGCTTTCACGACAGAATCAGATAATTCCCACAGAGTGGCAACTTCACCCAGCCATACTAAAACAGATAGCTCATGTCTGGGAGATGCCACACATAGATCTGTTCGCCACACGGCACAACAATCTATTGCCCCTGTTCATGTCGCCGGTTCCGGATTTATCGGCATACGCAGTGGACGCCCTATCGCAGGACTGGTCAGGCATGGTAGCATATGCGTTCCCTCCTCCAGCAATCCTAGCGAAGGTACTCCGGAAGATCCACGAACACATCTGTGTCGTTTATCTAATTGTTCCGTGGTGGCCAGCAAGGCCATGGTTCCCGGAATTACTGGATCTTCTGGTAGATGTATCGAGACAACTTCCGGTGTGGCACAACCTATTGCGCCAGCCCGGGACGTCAATATTCCACAGCCTGCCAGGACTGTTTCACTACCACGTGTGCAAGTGCTGAAGGGACACTTTGCTCAGGCGGGATTTTCAACGGAAGTTGGGCGCCGAATGGTGCAATCAACTCGACCGTCCTCTTCCGCTGTATACCAATCAAAGTGGGCAATCTTCAATCTTTGGTGTGGAGAGAGGGATATCAATCTATTCAGAGACACTACTCCTCAAATAGCAGAGTTCATATTACATCTGTTCCAGGATAGGGGCCTGGTATCCGCTACGTCGAAGGTTATAGAGCAGCCGTTGCTCAACCTATTCTTCTGGGTACTGGGATTAATCCTTCGACTGATCCGAATTATCTGCACTTATCAAATCATACAAGATTATGGATCAGTCAGTTACTCCGAAGTTGCCGAAATGGGACTTAGCCCTCGTACTTCGTCAATTAGGGGTGGCACCATTCGAGCCAATAGATTATTGATCTCAAAATGTTATCTTACAAAACTTCGTTTTTGTTGGCTCTTGCTTCGGCAGCTCGTGTGTCAGAACTGCATGCGCTCGATAGGAGGAACGTCAGACATTCTAGGAACTGGAGCTGTGTTGTTCTCAACAGTTCCTGAGTTTTTGGCTAAGAATCAAGCTGTCTACGATACTATATCTTGAGAGTTCACAATTCCAGCCTTATCTGATTTTCTTTCATCCGGTCTTGAATCTGACATGTTGATGTGTTCGGTTCGTGCACTTGCGTGTTACCTGAATCGCACGGAAGATCTCAAGGCGGGTAGGAGGCGTTTGTTTATCTCTTTTGATCCTAAAGCCAAACAAGAAATAAACAAAAATACTATCTCAAGTTGGCTCAAAAATACGATTCGGCTAGCGTACTCCATGGCTACGGATAGACAAGCCGCGCTTGTAAACGTTTCGGGTCACGAGATTAGAGCACTAGCGACATCATGGCCTTTGTGGACTAATAGATGGTTGACTGACATTATGAGAGCGTGCTACTGGAGGTCAAATACGACATTTGCCTCTTTCTACCTCCGGGACATGACGTTAGTATGTGAGGACCTATATTCCATCGGCCCACTCGTAACAGCACAGAGGGTTTCTTTGGGACCGAGGACAGCAAGATAGCAAGATAACGAGCGGACGTAGTTTTTACCCTGCATGCTTGTGAGTGCATTTTCCTCTCGTTCCCTTTCGGAAAAAAGGAGGGGGGCGCGTATGCAACTCGACCTTGAAGTCAGAGTAGCAACAGGAGTTTCCTATATACCATAGGCATATAGGCTACTGCTGTTGTATGATCTCTTGGATCCTCAGTGAGGTAGGTCTTTGATTTCTACTCTGTACTAGTTACTCTGCTCACTACTTTTATCACTTACCACGGACTGTATCAGTTTGCCCGTCATCCTTTCTGTGGCATTCTATGCAAAGAGTGGAAGTGAGGTAAGTTTTCAGCGCAAACAACAAAAATAATTCACAGGTAAATTTCTTGTTATTAAGCTAAAACTTACCTTACTTCCAGTGATGCCCACCCGCCTTCCCCACTGGGATACACCTTGATCGTGTAACTCAGTGGAACTAAGAAGGAGGAATTATGAGAAGTGAGCCATCAGGTCACTAGCAGGGGAGAGAACTGTGTCATTCAAATTCTTACTAGTTGATTTCATGTAGAACAAGAAATGCAAAGAGTGGAAGTGAGGTAAGTTTTAGCTTAATAAATTTACCTTTTTTTCGGGGTCTAGGTGGACCATCCATGGTCCGCTTGGATCGTATGAGATATCAGTGTGAAGCATCCGTGGGGAACCGTCCAACTGGATGGGTGTGGGGTGGAACTGACGTCATTCTGCGCATGCGCAGTAGAAAAATATTTTAATTGACATGATGAGTCAATGTGGACCAATAGTGGTGCGATTGGGCCGTATGCGGTGTCCTCATGAAGCTCTCGTGGGGGAGCATCCGATTGGGCTAGTGTGTCGTCCGTTTGCAACGTTCTGAGCATGCACAGACCGGAAATTGTGGGAAAAGGGCATTAGAAGGGATGTTTGGGGTCGAGGTGAGCTCATAGTGGGCGTACTGGGTCGGGAGTACCCATGTGAAGCGCTCCTCCAGGCCGATCAAGTCATGGGTGGGTGCATGT
Source organism: Hanleya hanleyi (assembly GCA_036873755.1). Lineage (NCBI taxonomy): Eukaryota > Metazoa > Mollusca > Polyplacophora > Lepidopleurida > Hanleyidae > Hanleya > Hanleya hanleyi. The sequence continues at coordinate 38,456 of JAVTVY010041403.1, read as the reverse complement.
TTTCACAGAAAAAGTCATAGAAATGAGAATGTTGTTGAGGTAGTGTAGTTTCTCAATTTTGGGTAAGTAAAATTCAAGGCAAGTAATCCAGTTTAGTATCGGGTTAATTTTTCGGGGAATTTTCTGGGGAAACCCCTATTTATAGATCACTTGGGAGTAGTACAGAAAGGGGAGTTTCGGATGTGCAATGGAGTGCGTTTGGAGGAGATAGGGGCCTTTTCCCATCCGGCTACCTGGTAGAGTTACCTGTGTGTGCGTAGGAGGAGGAGAGGAAGAGTGAGTGATTGTGGTGGTGGTGGTGGTGGTCGCTGTGGTGGTGGTGGTGTCTGTACATATAGGGATTAACACTTGTCCCTCATCAGTGAATGAGTGAGGCGTAGCCAATGCCCGTGAGGCATACCCAACGCCCGTATAAACGCATGGACGCACTAACGATGGGGAGTGCGTGTATGGTTGCGTGTGTGTTAATGCGTGTGAGTGAGTGAGAGTGATTGAGTGGTCAAATAAGGTGTGTACACCATTAGCCTCAGTCTGTGTCCACCCCTTGCGTCTTCACGCCATGATACAGATGAGAGAACAACAAGGATGACCGGTCAATCATTTTATTCTCCCCTCCAGTACATCGTACCCACGCTGGGTATGTTTACAATTCTCGTATGCTCTTGTCCAATCAAGATATTTCAGACAGTGCAGTGTAACCTAAGCGTCGTCGGGCAGTACAGAATACCGTTGAGGCAGCATGTCCTGAAACAGTTGTTTGCGCATTCCAATCGCATTTTCCAGGGCTTTGATAGGTGGTAACCCCATAACCTCTTCCATGTGACGCTTTGTCTTCATGATGGACCTGTGTGTGGGGTCGCCTTTCATTTCAAGCGGCAGCAGGCTATACTCTTCATAGATCGCCATGGCTGTTTTTCCTTATGTTCGGGCGCATTTGGATGTAGGCCTGTTGTAAGTTATCCTAACTGGCGTCTTCGATTACCGCAGCATGGGTATTGATAGCTTCATGCACAATACGATCCCAAAAGGTACGTTCTTCCTCACTTCCTTGCGACGTAGGTTGACTATCTGAGGTCAAGCTCTCCGTATCAGTAAATAGACCATCAGCAGTTTCTGTTTCGGTATCATTATGTGCCTCCTCGAAGTCTTCAATCCCATGTATATTCTTCTGGTGTCGCATCATATCGTAACGATTGATAAATGTGCGATCGTACTCAAAGCATGTATAATCCATGTTGACGGTTGAACGTCGACTGCAGTTTTTTTTAATACGCTTGCTTTACAGACAGTAACGCCCGCCAACCCCAGCTCAACGCTTCAACGCCCAGGTGAAATAGCTCAGCTCTGATTTTCTAGATATTCCATGGAATTGCCACTTAATTCATCGAAATGCAGTGAGGCCCGTCATTACGCCTTAACGCCCTATCTTACGCCTCAACGCCCTATCTTTATGCCTTAGCACCCAACTTAACGCCTTATCTCTTCGCCTTAACGCCTTATCTTAACACGCTATCGTAACGCCTTTCCACATTGTCAGCCATCCAATCACACACACATATTTTGATGAAAGTGACGCATCACTGGACATCACCGGAATTGACGTCATAGCGCGCATAAGAGCTCTGAGCTCTTGGAATCGGAGCTTTGGGCGTTGACGGGCGCCACTGCATTTCGATGAATTAGTGGCAATTCCATGGAATATCTAGAAAATCAGAACTGCTGAGCTATTTCACCAGGGCATTGAAGCGTTGAGCTGGGGGTTGGCGGGCGTTACTGTCTGTAAAGCAAGCGTATTCCAAAAACGTGCACAATCGACGTTCAACCGTCAACATTGGTTATACATGCTCTGAGTGTGAACGCACAGTCACCAGATGTTACAACATGATGCGACACCAGAAGAATATACATGGGATTGGAGACTCCGAGGAGCCCATTGAGGAGGCAGATAATGATACCGAAACAGAAACTACAGATAGTCTATTTACTTATTTACTTTCTTTACTTTACCTCAGATAGTCAGCCTACGTCCCAAGAAAGTGAGGAAGAACCTGCCTTTTGGGATCGTATTGAGCATGAAGCTATTAATACCCAGGCTGCGGTAATCGAAGACGCTGGACAGGATAACTTAGGCATACATCCAAATGCGCCCGAACATAACGGAAACAACCATGGCGATCTATGAGGAGTATAGCCTGCCGCCGCTTGAAATGAAAGGAGACCCCACGCACAGTGAAGACAAAGTGTCACTTGGAAGAGGTTATGGGGTTACCACCCACCGAGGCCCTGGAAAATGCGATCAGAATGCGCAAACAACTGTTACAGGACATGCTGCCTCAAAGGTATATTGTACTGCCCGACGACGCTTAGGTTGCACTGAATAAAGATTGAACTTTCTGAAATGGCGGCTTCTGATTGGACAGGAGCATACGAGAATTGTAAACATACCCAACGCGACTCCCCGAGCGGGGGTATGATGTACTGCAGAGGAGAATAAAATGGCTTACTGGTCATCCTTGTTGTTCTCTCATCTGTATGATGGCATTAAGACGCAAGGGGTGGACACAGACTGAGGCTAATGGTGTACACACGACCTTATTTGACCACTCACTCTCACTCATACACACGCATACACACAAACATACACGCACTCACTCACTCACTCACTATCGTTAGTGCGTCCAGGCGTTTATACGGCGTTGGGTACGCCTCACTCACTCATTCACTTATGGACTTATGAGGGACACGTGTTAATCCCTATATGTACAGACATCACCACGGCGACCACCACCGCCACAATCACTCTCACTCACTCACTCCTCCTTCTCCCCCTCCTCCCTCGTCCTCCTACGCACACATCGGTAACTCTACCAGGTAGCCGGATGGAAAAAGGCCCTTATCTCCATTGCATCTCCGAAACTCCCCTTTCTCTACTACTCCCAAGTGATCTATAAATAAAACAGGGATTTTCCCAGAAAATTCCCCGAAAAATTAACCCTGACAGTTTCTGCTTTCTGTACTACTAAACTGGATTACTTCCCTTGACTTTTACTTACCAGAAATTGAGAAACTACACTATCTCAACAGCAACAACATTCTCATCTCATTGACTCCGTTTTTTTCTGTGAAAACATGCACCCACCCATGACTTGATTGGCCTGGAGGAGCGCTTCACATAGGTACCCTCCCCGAACCCAAAACATCCCTCCCGATGCCCTTTTCCCACAATTCCCTGTCTGCGCATGCGCAGAATGTTGCAAACGGACGACACACTAGTCCAATCGGATGCTCCCCCACGAGAGCTTCATGATGACACCTCATACGGCCAAACCGGACCACTATTGGTCCACCTTGACTCCAAAACGTCCATTCAAATATCCTTTTTCTACTGAGTATGCGCAGAATGACGTCAGTTCCACACCACACCCATCCAGTTGGACGCTCCCCCAGGAGTGCTTCACGATGACACTTCACACGACCCAATCGGACCAATCGGAGTCCACCTAGACCCCAAAACGTCCACCCCAGCGCTACTTTCCCAGTTCACATGGACATGGTAACTTTTCAAACAAATTCAACGCTTGGCCTCAACTTGAGATGAAGAAAACATAGCCACACCCTATACCCCAAATGTCCATGAGTGGGTTTCCCATTGGGACGTTGTCCAGGTCAATGGGGTCTTATATAGGGGGAGATCACTCTTGTTGGGCCGTCAGGTGACCGGATGTGACCTTTGACGCGAATGTGAGCCAGATGTCACGTGACCGGATGTGGCGTCATCGTGGCGTCAGCTCCACGTCACACCACCATGGCAACGCCTCAGCCTCATTTTTGGGCAATACTAATATTGCTCCGTCAGACATCGGTAGCGTGGCCGAGCCGTCTAAGCCTCTGGTTTATATATATATATATGTTCTACTGTTTTGAATAAATATTATTCAAAAGAGGAAAATAATAAGTCGCTGGTTTAAGGCACCAGTCTCTATGGAGGCGTGGGTTCGAATCCCACAGTTGCCAAGATGTTTTACTCTTTCCAAGCAGGTAAAGTTTGCTTTACCTCATGAAATGTTAACACTCTTGCCTGAAACCTTCGCCTTAGATCAGTAGGCCACTCTACCATTACGGGGCTATTGTTTGCTGTAAATCCGCAAATCTTGATCAAAAGATTACGAGGCGCTTCACCAAAGTGGATCCAATGACGTTCCGAGAATCGTGTAATACCCAGACGACGGGGACACCAGAATCTCAGAAAATTTCAGGCAAATTAGGAACTGCTTCATGGCAGATTATGTTCCAAAATTCAGTCCATATATTATCCAGTCCAAAAACGCCACATTTAATGCGGAATATACTTACCATGAACGTAAGTTTGCGGATTGTCACCTTACCGTATTTATAGAATCGTGTAATACACAGACGACGGGGACGCCAGTATCTCACAAAATTTCAAGCAAATTAGGAAATGCTTTGGCATAGATTATCTTCCAAAATTTAGTCAGATATTATCCAGTCCAAAAACTAATCTGCATTTAATGCGGAATATACTTACCACGAACGTCGATTTTTGGAGTAAGTGACGGTTGTGTATTTTGACCAGCGCTCCCTGAACGATGTTGCATTGAGACCCAATATTCTAAGCAGTCATCCGTAGTGAGGTTCGCAGCCTAATGATGTTGGTTCAGAAGGTCTACATGAGGAACCATGGGAATTGATTTTGCAGTTATGAGGTAAAATAGTATGCCTTGGCTTGTAACCTCGCTGGTGAAATTTTGGCGGGATGTTGATATGTTGATAGCAATTGAATTATGCCACATTTTGGTCAAGAAATTTATGTGTTAATAGGTAGTGTGGCCAAGCGGTCTAAGGCGCTGGTTTTAGGCACCAGTCTCTATGGAGGCGTGGGTTCGAATCCTAATCTGGACTTCGGCAGTTCCTCAAAATGTCTCCAGGGAATGCCAAGTACACCAGTGTGCATTCTCTCTAATGGAATGATTGAGAGCATCAATAACTGGATGAAGGAGAAAACACTCACCTTCTTCAGGAGTAGGTCCATGTTCACTCTTCTGTTGGATGAGAGCCAGGATGCTGCCAACAGAGAGGAAATGCTAATATACATGTGGGCAGTTGATGACAATGAATAAATTCGTTGCTGACCTGGTGAGAGTGACAGACAGAACAGTTGAAGGTCTAAAAACCATCCTGGTAAACGGGCAGTAGAGAATGGACTTGAGGAAATGCTTCTTTGCATCAATGAACACGACAATTACAATGTCTGGAATACGAGGGGGTCTGCAGAAGTTGCTCAGCGACAATCATGGCCATCCCATCTAAATCAAGTGCAGAAATCATCTTCTGGCACTTCCATTTGTGCATCTAACAGCACATCATGACATCATTCGGAGATTTCTAGGCCTCATGTTTGACTTGTGGAACACTTTCGATAACTCATCTAAGCGGCAGGACATTTTGGAACATTCATTCAAGGCTAAGGGAAAACCCATGAGAAGAATGATCAAAGCTGTTCCAACCAGATGACTTACAATCTCCCCACAAAATCTGAGGCATCCACAGTTATACGAGGAACAACTTAGTGCCTTTGATGCCACATATGAATCAAAGAACGAGCCATCAATCAAAGGCATACGTGATGAAATGTGCAGGCCAGACATGATCACATGCACCTGCTTCCTCGCAGATGTTTTGCCCTGCTGTGAATGTTGTAGCAGCTAGGCTCGAGGAGCATATTCTTACCTTCTCAAAGATCCTTGAGATGCGACAGAGAATCCTGAATTTACTGGATGAGAAAATCGAGAACCTGTCTCGAGAAGCCCGAGAACTGTTCCTGTGTAAGTAATGAACACGACAGGGCCCAACAGGAGATGCCTCCAGTAGCTGGTTGTGCCATGAGCAACTGTAGTCCACATTTGGCTATTGCGCAAGACAGAAGTGTTCATGCGAGACAAACCCGTGGTAGACAACATGCGCAAACCTTTGACCTTAAATAACATTTTGAGATGGAGCTGAAACCAGTGGCTCGAGATCTTCGACCTGAAATAGCCAGAGCCAGAACTGAGAGGATCGTGTGTTTTGGATCCTATGAACTTCCCATCATCCGAAACAGATTTGGATGATCATGGAGAGAATGAATTCAAATTGGCAGTCGAGCACTACAGTATGGCTAAACGTTGAGGGAGGGACGTCTCATTCCCGAAGATAAACAAAGCTGAGACCTACTTAGAATTTGAAGCGGCGAAGGTGACTATCTACAAACTCAGGGAAAACTTCAAGGAGGAGAAGACGCATCAAATAGACAAGATCACCAAGGATTTGGAAGCAGCAAAGCAGACACTCAGTAGACGGAATTTGCCACAGAAACGGAAGGCCAAACTCGGGTGAATGTTTAACATGAATTCCATTTTGACAGAAGGTCTGGCATTCATCCAACAATCCACGGACATTTCCAAATAGACTCTCCTGCTCAAAGCCGCAGGGTTGGTGGCTTCAAGTAATGTGGTGGTTGAGTGTGGCTGCATGGAGCACTATGAAATCATTCCAGACCATCTTGCGGGCCACTATAACCCAACAACACCTAAACTGGATGAAGTGTATTGCGCTATTCAAACGAGCAATTGACTTGGACGAAATAACCAGAAGGTGGTTGAAATCGCCTCGTAGGATTAACGTGTCAACTAAATATGATCGATTCAGATCGTGAAGAGACTACGATTGTTGAGTTGCAGTTTTTCATTTGGACCGGGCTTATTGTCCGGACTGTCAGCTGTTAGCAACTTTGTTCATATAAACTTGTCAGCTGAAATATTGACAGCAGGTGTTGATTAAAATGTGTATGTCGATAGACGGTCAGCTGATTTCAGTATGTAATCATGCAGCGCCAGCAGATGCTAATATGATTTAACTTAAAGAGGCTGCTAGCTCTGATGTTAATGTGTTCAAATTGTGCCAGCTTTAAATGTTAATGTTGTCATAGAGTCACTGTCTGTCAGCTGATGTTAAAAGTCTTCATAGTCTGTCAGCTGAAAATATCTTCACAGAGTCTGTCAGCTGATGTTAAATGCCTTCAAGAGTCTGCCAGCTGATCTTATTGTGTTCAGGTCATGATCAGAAATGATAACAAAGAATTCTCGGGTTGTAGAAAGCCAAATTATTACATTTATTAGATTAGATGTACATTAGGCAGAAAACAGTGAGAAGCAAATGTACTCAACTGACAATGAAAACAAAATATTGAAATATTGCTGCATTGCTTCGTGCCTATGAACAACGCCCAACACAAGTGACTTGACATTATTTATTTAACTACATGTACCATAACATTGCTCAATCATAGCACATGAAGTTGGTTTAATTCACTCAATGCTGCTCTGTACCAATTTACAACTGTCGCAGTTCATGTCTTCATAGTCTTATTTTAACAAAATATATTTGAATTATTAGAGAATTTAATCTATATTGCATGGTCACATACGGTTCTAATAATGATTACATATTTATGTACATACAAAAACAATAGACTATCGATGAAAATATTGAGTTTTTCTTAAATTGGCGTGCCGCAAAGTTGAGTTTTAGGAAATTCTCAAATTGAGTAGATGAAAGATTGGGCTAGAATAACCCCCCTATGATGCCTCACACCTACGATGCCTCTCAGGCTCCGACCGAGATACTCCACCAAGTCTTTATTATATGCATTATTCAGGAGTACACATCACATCTCTCAAAACCCATCCTCCCAACAGCGCATGATAAATTCCACAGGCTCATTAACATCCCTGCCTCCATTTAGCGGAAGATGACCTTTACTAAGTTGCTATGACGTATAGGGGGAAACCTACGTACACACGGTTCAGTATGAATCCGGCCGAACAACTCCTTCAGGTTTGGACATGAGCGAAATACTTTTTTATGCTCTGTCCAGATAAACAGGGAAAATAATCTCCAGATAATTGTTTTTAACGCTAGGTCAACAGAGGTTTTATGCAGACTTGAAAAGTAATCAAAATGTTCGGCAAACATAGGCGATGTGCGAGCAGCCGGGAATCCTGTCCAAAAATCTGAATGGTGGCTGGGGTATTATTAGATCCCCAGCGAGGTGGTTGATCAAAACTCTGTGACTTACTGATACGACCACTCAAAGGCCAGTATTTTACTATCTCAAATTTACTAAGCAATTATGGGATATCATGCATGTGCACACAGAGCTTGCATGTTCGTGCGAAATACAGAATTCAAATTTTAGTCATGTGTCACACACAGCCTAAACCGAAAATGGTGATTGGCTGCCTTAACCATGTTGACATTTAGATCTAGAGTGCAATGGCTAATCCCGGAGAGAATAGCCAGAAGTTGTTGTGCTCATGATGATGATGTTTGCGCAGCTCATATTGGCACAGAAATCACCCAACCAGAAATCTCTCCAGACATTTCATAAGAGAAATGAGATTTTGAGGATTACTAATCAAGTCCGGTAAGACTTAACATCCATCCAGGTTCCGTTGCAAGTATCAACATGTCCCACTTCAAGACGACTTAACATGTCTCATTGCAAGACTTAAACGTGAACTCGCCTGAATGTTTTTTCCGCTCTATATTATAATTCCTTCTTGATAGTTTCTTTATGAATTGACGTGTCTTACGGGAATATGTAATCCAATTTATGATGGAGATAAAGCATTTTGTGCTATTACCAACTGTAGTGCACCGCCATTTAGTTAAGTGAGATTTGAGGTAAAACTAAGTGAGAGTTGAGGTAAAGCTAAGTCAGAGTTGAGGTAAAACTAAGTGAGAGTTGAGGTAAAGCTAAGTGAGAGTTGAGGTAAAGCTAAGTGAGAGTTGAGGTAAAACTAAGTGAGATTTGAGGTAAAACTAAGTGAGAGTTGAGGTAAAACTAAGTCAGAGTTGAGGTAAAACTAAGTGAGAGTTGAGGTAAAGCTAAGTGAGATTTGAGGTAAAACTAAGTGAGAGTTGAGGTAAAACTAAGTGAGATTTGAGGTAAAACTAAGTGAGAGTTGAGGTAAAACTAAGTGAGAGTTGAGGTAAAACTAAGTGAGATTTGAGGTAAAACTAAGTGAGATTTGAGGTAAAACTAAGTGAGAGTTGAGGGAGAATGATATCTGTGTTGAGTGAGAGTATAACATCAGCATTGGCAAAGAACATGTGACGCTACCAATGATGTCACCTCTGTTACGTCGAATGGAACAGGAGCAACGTCACAGATTATATAGCCTCACTTTGGTAAACAAATATGGTGGCGCCCTACAGCCACTCTTCCTAAAGTAAACACATCACAAATTATCACATCGGAGGGATTATTGCTGTGGACCATCCACCTTATTTCACAGAGCATAATGCAAATTCCTGAAGTAAAATGATGTAGAGGAGACGTTTCCTTTAACATGTTCCATTGCAAGACTTAACATGTCCCATTATCAGTGAACACCGTGAAATATATGGAGAACATAATTCTGTCAGTAATGTGATGCTATCATGAGTCGACCTCAGTCAAATGACAGCTCAATGTGTACTGGGTTAATGCTCTCATATTCCTAAATACACATACACATGATAAGTGATAAAGTTTCCAAAAAAACTAATTTAGTTTGAATTTTGCTCCTGACAATGTTTCCACAATTCTAGTGGCATTACTGGATTACAGGAGCTGAACGAAAATTAGCTTCAACATACACCCACAGGCGGCTGGGACAATCTATATGCCGGCGCCATATTGAACGTACGTAAAAAAAGAGAAAAGGCTGGAAACGGTGTTCAAGGCTTCTCGCCAAACGGGCGTAAATAAAGCTTTATCTTCTCCAAAAACTATACCACCTTTCCCCTAGGACCCCCACCGATGCTCATGCACACTTGGGTCGTCAACACCAGGTGTTTTATCCGAGTTTTAGCCGTCAATTCAAAATCAACCCATTGGACTGTTTACCTGAGACAATGACCCAGTTTACATCCGAATCGCCATTCCTCGGTCCTTTCCGCCTCCGCTCCGACCAACTCGAGTTGGAAATCCCCTACGCGTCAGCCGGAGCACGTGACCTACCAGCGGATCAACGGAGGCGGAAAGGACCGAGGAATGGCGATTCGTATGTAAACTGGGTCATTGTCTCAGGTAAACAGTCCAATGGGTTGATTTTGAATGGACGGCTAAAACTCGGATAAAACACCTGGTGTTGACGACCCAAGTGTGCATGAGCATCGGTGGGGGTCCTAGGGGAAAGGTGGTATAGTTTTTGGAGAAGATAAAGCTTTATTTACGCCCGTTTGGCGAGAAGCCTTGAACACCGTTTCCAGCCTTTTCTCTTTTTTTACGTACGTTCAATATGGCGCCGGCATATAGATTGTCCCAGCCGCCTGTGATACACCCAAACAACACATCTCCTCCTAAGATATATCCTCTCAAACATAAAATTGTGACTTTCAATGATTTAAGGCCATTGGGGTCACAGTTATCTGGACTTCCGACCGTCCTCTCAATTTTGGTATGTGACAAATCGTCTCCCCATACTGTGGATACACAGACACAATTTTTTTTATTTTTAATGATTTCAAGATTTTTAGGGGACAATGACCTTGATCTTTGACCGTGGCCTCAATTTGGTAGTTGACACATCGTCTCCCTTTTATGCATCTATTGACAAAAATTGCGATTTTTAGAGTTCCTGATTTTGACCTTTGACCTTGACCTAAATTTTGGTATATGACAGTATCCCCCTACTGTATCTAGTGACACAAAATTGTGATTTTTATTATTTCCTTATTTTTGAGGCACAGTGACCTTTGACCTTGACTGCAATTTGGGGATGTAACACATCTTTCCCTAATAATGAATCCCCTTAAAAAAAATTTGCGTTTACAAGTGGCAAACAAGTCTGTTACTGACTATTATGTACAATGTCTAACATTCCTTTAACACTAACACAATCATTGCCTGTCCCTGTCACTCATATCGTTTTTATCAGAACATGACAAATAACTGATTCACTATCCGATACATTTATCAGCACACCATACAGAACATTACTGTCAGCTGAGATTGTTAATTGTTCACTTAAATATCTTCTCTCGCAAGTAGCTTGTTCTGGGTTGGTACTCCCTTGAGGCAATAGAATACCATTCAAAATCTGGAACCTGAAAATATACAAATGCCTGAATTGGTATTGTAGAAACTATAATGTACACCATATATGAAGCCAATTCATAACACAGTCTCTGTTCTTGTTTGACAATGTTGAGCTGTCAAAAACACAGGCTCCAAAACACAGGGTACAAAGTAGGTACAAAGTTTTTCCGTGATATACCTTAAAATAAAATAAAAACTCGAGCAATAGCATGGGCAGTATGACAACATGAAAGGTTTATAAAATGTTGTATTTAAAATTGTACATTGAATGATGGAAACTTTTGTGTATTGAGTGCATAAAACATTTGTTACATTATCTTAGAATTGAAAAGAAATTATTTAAAAGTTTATATCAGTTTTAATGAAGAAATGGAGATGTTTTAAAATACGATAGTTTAGTTCTGAAATGTAAACAGTGTGAAATATGGTAAATGGCGACGTGTGATTTGTGTAGATCATGTCAACAAGGCTGCCGAAAACAAGCAAATGCTGTAGTCGTTGCTACTCTTATACCGAATGTCAGCTGGTGAAATCATTCTTCTGATATTGCAGTCACAAACTTAAAATGGCCGAATCTGGAGTCCGGACCATGGTGGCCATATTGGATTATTCAGAATGTAGGTCATTTTCCCCCCCTGTCATTTTCCCCCCCTGTCATGTTCCCCCCCTGTCATTTTCCCCCCCTGTCATATTCCCCCCCTGGACATATTCCCCCCCTGTCATATTCCCCCCCTTATATTTACTTGTCCATATAGCTGTTGTGGGTTAAATATTTAGGTAATTTTTTGTCCAGTAAAATAATGCCAATTTTTATTGATCATAAACTGTTACAGGAAAAGACAAATTCACAGATATATCTTTAAGTAGTCTTAGATAGGCACAAATTTTACCAACCAATAAAAGTAACAGAATTATTTGAATGGCACAATTATAATTGATAGGTAGATAGATTAAGCTTCTTAAATTATTATATATTTATTAGCCTCCTATTGATTGGAGATTAACTGGTACGTGTGAGTTTATGATTAGAATTTTGAGATTAAACCATCTTCTGTGTGAGCAGGTAATCCCTTAATCTTCAGATAAGTCAAAATGCAAGGGTTTCAAAACTGCATCTCAGGTTGGGGAGGGGGTAGTTAACCTGCTAACCTGGAATTCTTTTCACACCTACAACCAATTGTTAGCAGGTTAACTACCCCCTCCCCAACCTGAGATGCAGTTTTGAAACCCTTGCATTTTGACTGGTCAAGATTGTTGTCAATCGGAAAAATTGTTTTTAGTTATTGCAGTGACAAGTTTACTTTATAATAGCATGGCAGCCATATTGGATTATGCAGGTTGTCAAAAAGCAATCCTCTTCTCACTCATATCAAACCACTGTCCAATTTGATGTGAATCGGACAAAAAGTTTATGAGTAATTGCAGTCACAAGCTTACGTAGTGATGTTTTAAAATACGAGATAGTTTAGTTCTGAAATGTACATGTAAACAGTGTGAAATATGGTAAATAGTGACATGTGATATATGTAGATCATGATGAAGGTTGCTGAAAACAAGCAAATACTGTGCAGCCATTGCTACTCTTATACCGAATGTCAGCTGGTGAAATCGTTCTTCAGTTATTACAGTCACAAGCCTAGAATGGCCGAATCTGGGGTCAAGACCATGGTGACCATATTGGATTATGCACTGATCATTTTTAGTTATTGCAGTGACAAGCTTATTTAGCATGGCAGCCATATTGGATTATGCAGGTTGCTGAAAAGTAATCCTCATCTGACTCATATTAAACCACTGTCCAAACTTGATGTGAATCGGACAAATAGTTTATGAGTTTTGCAGTCACAAGCTTACATAGCATGGTTCAGTAGGGAATCAAGGCCATGGTGGCCGTATTGGATTACGCAGGTTGCTGAAAAACAATCCCAGCCATCCTCTCACTCATACCATCCCACTGTCCAAGTTTGATACCGATTGGACAAATCATTTTTGAGCTATTGCATTCACAAGCTCAGGTACCCTGGCTGAACAGGGGTCAAGGCCATGGGGTGGTCATATTGATAATTCAGGTTGCCAAAAAAACAATCCCAGTCATCCGCTCATTCATATCAACCCACTGTACAAGTTTGATGTGAATCGGACAATTCGTTTTTGAGTTCACCCCGGCATAATCACAAGCTTAGCAGGGGTCAGGGCAATGGTGGCCATATTGGCATACGCAGGATGCTGATAAACAAGTTACAAGTTTAGTACGTACTATGAATGAATAGGGGCTAAGGTCATGGCATCCATGGCAGCCATATTGGATAACACTGGTTGCCAGAAAGCAATCCCAGCCATCGATCCTCTCACTCATACCCACTGTCCAAGTTTGATGTCAAGTAGAGTTATTGCAGTCACAAGCTTAGACAGCATAGATGAATAGGGTCAGGAACTCGGCAGCCATGCCGGCCATATTGGATTACGCAGGTTGCTGAGAATCAATCCCAGCCATTCTCCCATTCATACCAACTCACTGTCCAAGTTTGATGTCAATCAGGCAAATTGTTTTTGAGTTATCAGCGAGACGGCGGTTGGTATTGATTTTCATTGAGCTGCATAATCCAAGATGGCTGCCATTGGCCAACTTGGATTTTTCATACCCATATAGTAGCTGTTTGTATTGTGAATACGATACCTTGAGAACAACTAAACCAATCAACTTCAAACTTGACAAGTTGATTTACATCAGCGAGATGGTGGTTGGCATTGCTTTCCACCGAGCTGTGTAATTCAAGATGGATGCCTCCCACTTCCAACTTATCTATATCACCAAATTTACATCCCCGACACTTGTATCATGACTTCTTCACAATCAAACAAGTCCCATCAACATTTGCCACACAAAATTTCTTTGATGGTGAGACAACTGCAAATACTTGGGGGCGGGGGGGAATCTGCTAGCTACTCAGCTTGTTTTATGAAAAAAAGTGAACAAATACAGTACCAGAACGACTTTATATCCCAGGATTTCCAAGTGCCGTTTCCTCATCTGTTGAAGGCCGAGGGGTTGTTTATTGTTAACGCAGAAACTGCGCTCTCCGAGGATCAGAATAGCCACTCTGAAAAACATAAACATGCTTGATATGAACCACTACCATGGAAAGATTCTCCAGCTTATAGAAGTGCACTTGATATCAAACCCAAGGCTGCAAAAGTATATGAAAACAGGAGTAATATGGGCACCCCAAGAGTCTGCATGTTGAAGATAATTGGGTGTGAACGACTCCCTGGACCATATGTTAATTGGGTGCGAACGACTCCCTCTCAGTGCTCGACCATATGTTAATTGGGTGTGAACGACTCCCTCTCAGTGCTCGACAATATGTTAATTGGGTACGAACGACTCCCTCTCAGAGCTCGACCATATGTTAATTGGGTGCGAACGACTCCCTCTCAGTGCTCGACCATATGTTAATCGGGTGCGAATGACTTCCTCTCAGTGCTCGACCATATGTTAATTGGGTACGAACGACTCCCTCTCAGAGCTCGACCATATGTTAATTGGGTGCGAACGACTCCCTCTGCTCGACCATATGTTATTTTTCTATGTCGGACATCACAGTACTCAGTTTTCTATGAGCAAGCATAGGTAAGCGATCCCCTCTCAAGAAATCCTGGTACTGCCCATGATGTTATCAGGGTGCTTCACCTCCCTATTCGTTTGCCCAAATTAGAGAAAATCTATTCCTGAATTGCAGCAATTTAGGTAGGCTTTGACTCAATTAGGATGCTTAATTGATGAAGAATCTCGCTGAACATATCTCAACATGGGTTTTAACATGCTAGAATAATATCCAAACACAATTTATTTTTGAAAGATAATAATTTCTATTGGTGTATTCGTTCTTTGGCCAGACTGTTTGTACTGTATTATGTCGACAGACTGCTGCATGCCTATATAGTCATTTATATATTACTATATTTTTGTTTATCAAATTAATATGCACTAAAGTATGGGCAACCATAATGCTCACTCTCCCACAGACTGGCCTCAGGAGGTTACATGTACTCTATCATACAATGGCTTTGGCATTGTTGGCCCGCTAGAGATAAACCTAGATCAGCACAGTAATATTCGTGTATCACCAGTACTAGAGATCTAAACAGGACAAGATTATAAACAGGACTTTCAGCAAACACTGATTGGCCATTATACCTGAATGGATCAGGATGTATTTTAAAATGTTTCTACCCCTGAGCTTGTATACATCCCGATCATATGTGGTAATTGTTTACAGGCTATGTTACACGCTGTGTCGAGTGTTGCTCCATTCTCTGAAATGGTATTTTACATCAGTTTCCCATATTAGGTGTATACTGTCTCGCATTGGCAAGTGATTGAATCATAGTCAGTCCTGGCACAACAGCCAATCTATGCCCAGTGTGAAACACGGACAGAGCATTTCCCCGAATACATGTGTAGTGCTGCATAAATAAAATGTGGGAAGAAATTTTTTTAATTGTATACATCGACCATGTTGTGAAGTTTCATTGTAACTGGTGGTAGCAGTCATGAAACATTGGCAATACAATAGAGATCTGAAACTGTTTTTCTTGCAGCAATTCAGTCTGGCTTCATACATGTAGCTAAATATCTTGCTTAAATTGAAACAAGAGCCCAAGAAGCATCAATATACGCCCGTATATCTGGAATTAGATTGGTCCAAATTTCAAGGTTGTTTAACAGCCTTGATTCCAAGCAATCCAGAGAAAGGTCTAAGATTTTGTGCTTCTGAGAATGTAACATATATCACATCTTATATTGAGTGATAAACTAAAATGGGCTTAACTCTTGGTAACTAGTTGACCTTGGAAAAAGAGCCGAGAGTTCACATATTCCAGACTGAAATCGACAATAGTCAAACACAAGAAATTTACACAACACACAACAAAACTAGTAGTTATATTAATATAGTTTATTTTGGCAAATAAGGTGTTGCCAAGCGCAACACCGAGTTGCTTGTACCAGCGGTCCATGCTACTGTGGTAGGCAGGACTAGCAATGAAGCAGGGCCGAGCATAAAGTTTGTCCATGCTACTGCGGTAGGTAGGACTAGCAATGGAGCAAGGCTGCGCAGTTGGTCCATGCTACTGCGGTAGGCAATAGAGCCGAGTTGAGCATAGAGTTGGTTCATGCTACTTTATTTATTTATTTATTTATTTGACCATATTTATACAGGGTAGCCTGTACAGTGAAAAACACTGATCTCCCACAGGGCCCTGTTACATGCTCACAGCCACACCACAGTAATAAACTATAACACTATCACAGAATCATGTAAAAATAACATAAAAATACACCATGGAAATATAAAACAGAACTATATACAGACATTGATACCCCATTGGTCCGATGATCCTTTTAAGAGGCATTTAAAAATTTAAAATATAATCTTTTGAAATGATCAGATGTAGCTTGTGTAACTACTAGAGGCAAGGAATTGTACAACATGGCACCTCTGTAATTCAGAGTACGTTTCCCTGTTTCAAGATGGTTCTGAGTGAGTGATAACAGGCCATTTGCTGCCGATCTTGTTTTGTATTTGTGTAACTCCTTAACTCTAGTATACTTACTATTCAAATACGAAGGACCTTCTCCGTTGACACACTTATGTACAAACTGGCACACATGAAAATCTTGTCTATTAGAAAGTTTGTGCCAGTGAAGCTGTCTCAACATAACATCAATGTGAGCACGTTTGCCCTCATGAAGGATTACCCTAGCTGCTCTATTCTGCAGAAGTTGCAGTTTGGAGTGTAAGGTCTTGCAGCAATTAGACCAGATTATGTCACAATAGTCGAAGTGAGGGAGGACAAGCGTGTTATACACAGTAAGCATAGCATGCTGATTTAGGTATTTTCTGACTCGTGCCAGAACAGCAATACGCTGGGAAATCTTACTGGTTAGTTTGCTCCTGTGAATTTTCCACGTGAGCTGTGGGTCAAACCAAAGACCCAAGTATTTGAAAGAATCAACATTTTCCAGTGGTTCTCCGTTAGCTACTGCGGTAGGTAGGACTAGCAATGGAGCAGGGCTGTGATTGAAATACGGTTCACGCTACTGCGGTAGGTAGGACTAGCAATGGAGCAGAGCTGCGCATAGAGTTGGTCCATGCTACTCCGGTAGGTAGGACTAGCAATGGAGCAGGACTGTGATTGAAATACGGTTCATGCTACTGCGGTAGGTAGGACTAGCAATGGAGCAGGGCTGCGCATAGAGTTGGTCCATGCCACTCCGGTAGGTAGGACTAGCAATGGAGCAGGGCTGTGATTGAAATACGGTCCATGCTACTGCGGTAGGTAGGACTAGCAATGGAGCAGGGCTGCGCATAGAGTTGGTCCATGCTACTCCGGTAGGTAGGACTAGCAATGGAGCAGGGCTGTGATTGAAATACGGTCCATGCTACTGTGGTAGGTAGGACTAGCAATGGAGCAGGGCTGCGCATAGAGTTGGTCCATGCTACTCCGGTAGGTAGGACTAGCAATGGAGCAGGGCTGTGATTGAAATACGGTCCATGCTACTGCGGTAGGTAGGACTAGCAATGGAGCAGGGCTGCGCATAGAGTTGGTCCATGCTACTCCGGTAGGTAGGACTAGCAATGGAGCAGAGCTGTGATTAAAATACGGTCCATGCTACTGCGGTAGGTAGGACTAGCAATGGAGCAGGGCTGCGCATAGAGTTGGTCCATGCTACTCCGGTAGGTAGGACTAGCAATGGAGCAGGGCTGTGATTGAAATACGGTTCATGCTACTGCGGTAGGTAGGACTAGCAATGGAGCAGAGCTGCGCATAGAGTTGGTCCATGCTACTCCGGTAGGTAGGACTAGCAATGGAGCAGGGCTGTGATTGAAATACAGTTCATGCTACTGCGGTAGGTAGGACTATCAATGGAGCAGGGCTGTGATTGAAATACGGTTCATGCTACTGCGGTAGGTAGGACTAGCAATGGAGCAGAGCTGCGCATAGAGTTGGTCCATGCTACTCCGGTAGGTAGGACTAGCAATGGAGCAGGGCTGTGATTGAAATACGGTTCATGCTACTGCGGTAGGTAGGACTAGCAATGGAGCAGGGCTGCGCATAGAGTTGATCCATGCTACTCCGGTAGGTAGGACTAGCAATGGAGCAGGGCTGTGATTGAAATACGGTCCATGCTACTGCGGTAGGTAGGACTAGCAATGGAGCAGGGCTGCGCATAGAGTTGGTCCATGCTACTCCGGTAGGTAGGACTAGCAATGGAGCAGGGCTGTGATTGAAATACGGTCCATGCTACTGCGGTAGGTAGGACTAGCAATGGAGCAGGGCTTCGCATAGAGTTGGTCCATGCTACTCCGGTAGGTAGGACTAGCATTGGAGCAGGGCTGTGATAAAAATACGGTCCATGCTACTGCGGTAGGTAGGACTAGCAATGGAGCAGGGCTAGCGATAGAGTTGGTCCATGCTGCCCGGCAGGTGGATAGCAATGGAGCAGGGCTGTGATTGAATACGGTCTGCACTGTGGTAGGTAGGACTAGCAATGGAGCAGAGCTGCGTATAGAGTTGGTCCAGCTACTCCGGTAGGTGGACCAGCAATGGAGCAGGACTGTGATTGAACACGGTTCATGCTACTGGGGTAGGTAGGACTAGCAATGGAGCAGGGCTTCGCATAGAGTTGGTCCATGCCACTCCGGTAGGTAGGACCAGCAATGGAGCAGGGCTGTGATTGAAATACGGTCCATGCTACTGCGGTAGGTAGGACTAGCAATGGAGCAGGGCTGCGCATAGAGTTGGTCCATGCTACTCCGGTAGGTAGGACTAGCAATGGAGCAGGGCTGTGATTGAAATACGGTCCATGCTACTGTGGTAGGTAGGACTAGCAATGGAGCAGGGCTGCGCATAGAGTTGGTCCATGCTACTCCGGTAGGTAGGACTAGCAATGGAGCAGGGCTGTGATTGAAATACGGTCCATGCTACTGCGGTAGGTAGGACTAGCAATGGAGCAGGGCTGCGCATAGAGTTGGTCCATGCTACTCCGGTAGGTCGGACTAGCAATGGAGCAGAGCTGTGATTAAAATACGGTCCATGCTACTGCGGTAGGTAGGACTAGCAATGGAGCAGGGCTGCGCATAGAGTTGGTCCATGCTACTCTGGTAGGTAGGACTAGCAATGGAGCAGGGCTGTGATTGAAATACGGTTCATGCTACTGCGGTAGGTAGGACTAGCAATGGAGCAGAGCTGCACATAGAGTTGGTCCATGCTACTCCGGTAGGTAGGACTAGCAATGGAGCAGGGCTGTGATTGAAATACAGTTCATGCTACTGCGGTAGGTAGGACTATCAATGGAGCAGGGCTGTGATTGAAATACGGTTCATGCTACTGCGGTAGGTAGGACTAGCAATGGAGCAGGGCTGTGATTGAAATACGGTCCATGCTACTGCGGTAGGTAGGACTAGCAATGGAGCAGGGCTGCGCATAGAGTTGATCCATGCTACTCCGGTAGGTAGGACTAGCAATGGAGCAGGGCTGTGATTGAAATACGGTCCATGCTACTGCGGTAGGTAGGACTAGCAATGGAGCAGGGCTGCGCATAGAGTTGGTCCATGCTACTCCGGTAGGTCGGACTAGCAATGGAGCAGAGCTGTGATTAAAATACGGTCCATGCTACTGCGGTAGGTAGGACTAGCAATGGAGCAGGGCTGCGCATAGAGTTGGTCCATGCTACTCTGGTAGGTAGGACTAGCAATGGAGCAGGGCTGTGATTGAAATACGGTTCATGCTACTGCGGTAGGTAGGACTAGCAATGGAGCAGAGCTGCACATAGAGTTGGTCCATGCTACTCCGGTAGGTAGGACTAGCAATGGAGCAGGGCTGTGATTGAAATACAGTTCATGCTACTGCGGTAGGTAGGACTATCAATGGAGCAGGGCTGTGATTGAAATACGGTTCATGCTACTGCGGTAGGTAGGACTAGCAATGGAGCAGAGCTGCGCATAGAGTTGGTCCATGCTACTCCGGTAGGTAGGACTAGCAATGGAGCAGGGCTGTGATTGAAATACGGTTCATGCTACTGCGGTAGGTAGGACTAGCAATGGAGCAGGGCTGCGCATAGAGTTGATCCATGCTACTCCGGTAGGTAGGACTAGCAATGGAGCAGGGCTGTGATTGAAATACGGTCCATGCTACTGCGGTAGGTAGGACTAGCAATGGAGCAGGGCTGCGCATAGAGTTGGTCCATGCTACTCCGGTAGGTAGGACTAGCAATGGAGCAGGGCTGTGATTGAAATACGGTCCATGCTACTGCGGTAGGTAGGACTAGCAATGGAGCAGGGCTGCGCATAGAGTTGGTCCATGCTACTCCGGTAGGTAGGACTAGCATGGAGCAGGGCTGTGATAAAAATACGGTCCATGCTACTGCGGTAGGTAGGACTAGCAATGGAGCAGAGCTGCGCATAGAGTTGGTCCATGCTACTCCGGTAGGTAGGACTAGCAATGGAGCAGGGCTGTGATTGAAATACGGTTCATGCTACTGCGGTAGGTAGGACTAGCAATGGAGCAGGGCTGCGCATAGAGTTGGTCCATGCTACTCCGGTAGGTAGGACTAGCAATGGCGCAGGGCTGTGATTGAAATACGGTCATGCTGCAGTAGGTAGGACTAGCAAGCTACTCCGGTAGGTAGGACTAGCAATGGAGCAGGGCTGTGATTGAAATACGGTCCATGCTACTGCGGTAGGTAGGACTAGCAATGGAGCAGGGCTGCGCATAGAGTTGGTCCATGCTACTCCGGTAGGTAGGACTAGCAATGGAGCAGGGCTGTGATTGAAATACGGTCCATGCTACTGCGGTAGGTAGGACTAGCAATGGAGCAGGGCTGCGCATAGAGTTGGTCCATGCTACTCCGGTAGGTAGGACTAGCAATGGAGCAGGGCTGTGATTGAAATACGGTCCATGCTACTGCGGTAGGTAGGACTAGCAATGGAGCAGGGCTGCGCATAGAGTTGGTCCATGCTACTCCGGTAGGTAGGACTAGCATTGGAGCAGGGCTGTGATAAAAATACGGTCCATGCTACTGCGGTAGG
The DNA here is from genome assembly GCA_036873755.1 of Hanleya hanleyi. Taxonomy (NCBI): domain Eukaryota; kingdom Metazoa; phylum Mollusca; class Polyplacophora; order Lepidopleurida; family Hanleyidae; genus Hanleya; species Hanleya hanleyi. The sequence goes on along the minus strand of JAVTVY010041403.1, from coordinate 17,219 downwards.
TAGGACTAGCAATGGAGCAGAGCTGCGCATAGAGTTGGTCCATGCTACTCTGGTAGGTAGGACTAGCAATGGAGCAGGGCTGTGATTGAAATACGGTTCATGCTACTGCGGTAGGTAGGACTAGCAATGGAGCAGGGCTGCGCATAGAGTTGGTCCATGCTACTCCGGTAGGTAGGACTAGCAATGGCGCAGGGCTGTGATTGAAATACGGTCCATGCTGCAGTAGGTAGGACTAGCAAATTGTAATAGAGGCTGCTGCTTTATGCCTAAAAAGTAAACTAGCGCTGCATTTATCATGATTTGGAAAAGAAAGCAAAGCCCTCTTGGCGTGATTCCCAAAGAAGAGGCTGAGAATCAGCCGAATACCCCAAAGAATGATAAAAATACACCCAACATTGGTAGCAATGTTAAAATTAAACCAATATTGGTTGCAAATCATAGTGACAGTAGTGAAATGTCCATAGATATGTTGCTTGGTACATGATGTGGTATACAGTTCTCTTTACACAGAAGATGGACTATGAACCATACGATCACTTAGAAATCCACAATCAGAATCGGGATAAAAGTACGTAATTATAACTGCAATTAATTCGTGACACGATACACAGCACATCAATGTATTTCATCAAGAACCAATTACTACTGTCCGTATTTGATCCCAACTGTTCAAGTTCTGGTATGCCCGTGTAGAAATGAGCATATAGCGATCATTTCATTGGTTTACTTAATCGTACATAAATATGCAGCATACTACATTATACAGCATTGAATTAAACACATACATATGGAAGTGCATATAAAATTTTTACGACGACGTGTGTACGACCTAAATGAACTACTGGGAATGGCAAGAAATATAAGAAGAATCACGCATAATTCCAAATACAAATTACCATTCCTGAAGGCCTATTCGCCATGTAAGGAAAACACAATAGGTGACTACATGAGGAAACCTTTGCTGAACTTGGAAAAGCTACCTGGTGTCCCCGATTCGAAAATCCTCAAATGACGAACTGCCCTCCCTGAATGGGAAAATGAACAAGGGTTATGTGTAACCCGGCAGCTCGCCTTTTGGGTATTCAATAACATGCAGCTTCACATAAAGATCGAGCCCTTCAGGTTGCACATCACTGGCAATGACAATACATATTGCAATAAAAATTTGACTTCTTCGTCAGTGATGCTGAAGTTGGATTGAAACATGAACTATATTATAAAACTTGAAATAAAGATTACCTTTTCTTCCAAAAGTAAGCTTATACATGTCATTATGAATACATGTACAATTGAAATTTTGTCTGAGATGTGGGTGTGAAATGCCTGGACAAATATGGTTCGTGCAAAAGCTTGAGGTTAAATCATGATGAGGAATGGGATTCGATACCAAAATTGAAGGAAATGGTGTTCTTCATTAAAGGCGACACAAAATTCCAAACCACCAGGGTTTAATATTTAATATTGTACTTCTGAAATGAAATAATGTCATTAAACTATTAGTAATTACTATAAAGGAATATATTGTAGTTGATTTGACGTGTTTGTGTATATGTAACAGGTCGGTGTAAGAACGCATTGTTGAGGCTTTTGTTGAGGCTTTGTGCAGCTGAAAAGGGTCACGTCTAGACGCATTGTTGAGCTCAGACAGGCTATTGTAGGCTCTGTCTTGTGCGTAATTCTTACACCAAGTATAAACCTACAATGTACACTGCATCTCCTACCTAATAGGTTAGTATCACATATAAGAGATATATATGCAGCTTCGCAAAAAGATCGAGCCCTTAAGGATGGCACATCATTTGAGGTTGCACATCATTGGCAATGCACATCATTTAAAATAATAAATTTATTAAGAAATATGATTTCTATATTTAGTGATATTGAGGTTGGATTGAAGGAGGAACTATATTATATAACTACCAATAAAGATTACATTTTTTCCAAAAAGTAAGCCTACACATCCCATTGCATAGATCTGATGAATACATGTTCATGTATACATGTAGTTAGGAACAATAGGTGTGCAATTTTGAGCACGTTCTTGCATGGTGTAACTTTGTGTGATGATATGTGAACAAACAATGCTAATAACAGTGCAATAGTAGGACTAAATCTATCATTTCCAACAGGCAATGGGACACTTGCACTGTGGTAAACCTTTACATTTGTATGCAAATAAAAGATCGCAATGACAACTGTGTCCAATCATACTGTAATGCTCCATAATAATGTGCACGGGTAAAGACTGAGCTCACAAACTGATTCAAACTCACTTTTAATTAATATAGTAAGTTAAATGTGTGGACACAGATATGGTTGTACAAAAGCTTCAGGGTCAACGAGAATTTGATAAAATTTTAGGAAATGGCGTCCTTCATTTAAGGCGACACGAAATTAAAAATTAACAGGGGTTCGGTACTGCGGGATTCCCCCGCCAGTTATTTTGATATTGTACTTCTGAAATAAAATAATAGTAAATACTATAAAGGAATATACTGTATGTGATTTGGTATGTATGATTGTGTATACAATGTACACTGCAGTCCAGCCTAAACAACAAAGATCAACCCAGAAAACTTTGTAAGTCCAGCCTAAACATAAAAGTCTAACCGGACACCAACACCGACACCGACACCAACACCAACACCGACACCGCCACTTTCCCCCTCTCTCTCCCAATACCTCGCCTACTTCGTATACGGCGAGCTAAAAATGACATAAAACTGTCATGTTTAAAGTCTGTACATAGAAATGTCCTATATACTGATGGCTTCTACTGTTTAAAACACTGCTTGACTGACTACTGTCAGATCTGAATCTACACATTCATTTTGACTACAAACAACTGAACACTTCGAGCAGATAGTAACTTCAAACATAGGATACAGCCAAAATGGAAAAACGGGCGATTTGCATGAACTGCTGTCATTCAACCTAGTCCAGTCAAACAGTCTGGAATACAGACATGACAGAGGTTTGGTCTGCCTCCTGAGAATGCCCTGGACTATACCAGGCAAACCCTGAATAGAGATTGTGAAACATATTATGGGTACTCTCATGCTAGCGAACCGTTTAGAAGACTTTACTTCTTTAGACATATGAACAGTTTGTAAATGGTCTACACATTAAAAATACAACACTTGGTGTGAACTCGCCACTTAGAGAAAACCATAAAATACAGATTAAAACATTTCCATCAAAGGCTATTGGAAATCTGCGTTTGACTGGCTTGTTCTGCAAAACATGTCTGATATAGTACTGCATATAGAATACAACGGAACTGGGTCACGCTGGTTACCAGTACAACAGAGATCAGAGTGACCTGGCATGAAAATCTGAAAAATGGTCGCTGATCAACTGAGAGATCAGAGTGACCTGGCACGAAAAATCTGGAAAATCTTTGAAAAGACATGCTAGAGTGGTATTAGTGAGACATGTATAACAGTGAGAGTAAGGCGCATGGGAGCTAGGCAATTGCTGAGCTTTGGCAGGCATGGATTGCATAAGAAAAAGCATTGAATCAAATTCCACTGTAGTCTTTTGGCCTATCATGAAAAACATTAACAACTGGCCTCACAAAGATCTAACTAACATGACCTGATGACCGATGAATTGGATCTTAGATAGATGCGTGATCACACACATATGGTGGCATCGTGCTTCAGAGGGATTGCAATAACAAAGGTGTATCGACACGTAGTCGAGAACACAGATGTGAGAAGTTAAGATTGCTAGAACTGGCATTTAGCTGCCAACTTCTAATTGAGGTGGTCCGCAGATGCTGCTAATGCCATTGCATAAGTGTGAACTATCCGCTGCTGGGCATGGATTGGCTGTTGTGCCAGGACTGACTATGATTCAATCACTTGCCTATGCGAGACAGTATACACCTAATATGGGAAACTGATGTAAAATACAATTTCAGAGAATGGAGCAACACTCGACACAGCGTGTAACATACATTTTGTAGCCTGTAAACAATTAGGGAGCTTCTCGACTTTGGGGCACACTGCGAACGGCATGTTAGCGTGACGAGAAGAGCGGCATGTTATGCCTGTTTGACGAGTGTAGGAACAGGCTGCGATACCGTCCGGATCGGCCCCGAGTTCCTCTATCAGAACGGCATATGAAGAATGGCATATAAAGAATGGCATATGAAGAACGGCATACGTGTTTAAAAAGTGTCAATGTCGGATCAGGCGGTGCTTGATTCTTCTGCAGCGCTTCTGATAACAGTATACCGGAGCGGGAAGAAAAGGTTGTTGGGTCGGTCTAATATAATTTGTTCTGCATTTTACTCCATCAAGTTTTAGGCTCACCATTTCGCACAAAGACTCACGAAATACAATTCACAAAGGATATCTAGGTTGTATTGTCATCTGTTGTTCGGGATGGTATATATACCTTTTCAACCAGATGTCTTGCGCAATCTTTGCCATGTTTAGGTCTTTTTTTTTATGCTCAAATTGACAAATAGATGTTAAAAATATTCAGTGTGGGCACTTATTTCATTTGAGGTGGTTTGGAGGGGGGAGAGTGGCATTTACTGTTAAGTATAAAGTAAGAGAATAGTTGTGTCGGCAAAGTTCGTTGGGTAATCTAATAAACAAAGTTGTTGTTACCCATAACAATTCGTTTGGTTACTAGTCCCCAACTTCTAAAATGTCTATCACAGAAAAACTGATTATTCGTACAGTATTACATTGTTTACAAGCAACACAGTTTATTTAATGATGATTCCAGGTTAAGCATTTATTGTACAGCAAATTGGGATGTTTTATCCACTGTTTTGTTGTGTTATCAATCGTAAACGCGTAACCCCCATATGTCCCCCAGGTAATAATTGAATCAAGCCTCTGTGTCTATTAAATAGCCTGTACATCTCCGCTTGCATGGGGCCTAACAAGGGGGCGTATGCACACTGCGTAACTGCACTCTGGATCAGACGAAGCCTCTCATCATAAAATAATCTTGTTTAATTGTAATGAATATCTTCCAACATTTATCCAATGATTATGTAAAACGGTTACAATAATTAATTTGGGCTGAAACTGGCTCTAGCTAATTTGAATAATAATAGTTTTCTCCGGACTGGATAACTCATGATGATTCGTGTAGTCTTAAATGTCTCCATTCCAGGCAGGATCAAAGCACTTCCTCTCTTGAACTACTTACTTTTGGCCTAGTGCCAAAACTGGGCTGCACTATTGGACACATTTACATATCAATGGACCAGTCCTGCATCTGGGGTGAACATGAGGCACCAGAGGTGCTACAACTCCTCAGCCCCTGAACAGTCTGGACCAAGATGTTTTTATGGGTGTAGAAGTTTGGATGCATAGCGAAATGCAAACCCAAGCCACAACTCAAACAGATGAACGAATGGATACACTGACACAATGACGGACAGACAATCGGAATCCAGTATACCCCCTACTATGTACAGGGGTATATAAAGATGTATATTACAGCATTAAGTTATCACTGATGTATGGAGATGTACACTACAGAAGTTAGCGCCCTGATGTTCAGAGATGTATATTACAGCAGTAAGTTATTGCACTGATGTAGGGAGATGTACATTACAGAAGTTGTCGCGTCGATGTATGGAGATGTATATTACAGTAGTAAGTTATCGCACTGATGTATGAAGATGTATAGTACAGCAGTAAGTTTTCGCATTGATGTATGGAGATGTACATTACAGAAGTTGTCGCATTGATGTATGGAGTGGGTGAGTGAGTTAATCAAATTTAACTTCGCTTTCAACAATATTTCAGCTATATCACGACGAACCAACTAAGCACCACCCAACCCAGTTGTGTTCCTGCTATTTCAAAGAAGAAATCTTTGAAGCAGCATTGATGTATGGAGATGTATATTACAGCAGTTGTCTCATTGATGTATGAAGATGTTCATTACAGCATTAAGTTGTTGCACTGATGTATGGACATGGACATTACAAAAGTTGTCGCATTGATGTATAAAGATGTACATTACAGCAGTAAGTTGTTGCACTGATGTATGGAGATGTACTGCACTGAAGTTCGGGCCAAATTATCTAAGCGCACATTGTATGCGTGTGACGGTTTTGGCTGTGATGCAGGATCTATCAGTGCGATCAGTGCTGATAAATGTACTTCCAGACAAGGGTTATAAATTTACATAATCCAATTAAAGCAATTCCAGTAATTTTGGGGTATCGATAGGACAGCTATTTCAATGCCAGGTTGGACTTTATTGATGAGCACGACAAGGGGCACCAAGGCCAACAGGTTATTGTGTCAGTTTGACAGTGGCCTTGAGGGTGTAGGTATGTCAACATCCCTTTGCAACACATGGGACCTAAATTAAAAAGTTGTTTGTTTGGGGTAACAGTCCCTGGTCAGTGAGAACAGGTCAGTCGTCGAAAGTTTTTTTTTTATTTTATTGGTCAGTCAGTTCACTGTCTGTCTCACAATACGATGGGATGGGATTTTCAATAAAATATCGGAGCCAGTTTATCTCAAAGCATTGAAATTCTTCACAGTGCATTTTTATTCCGAAATTTAAAGAAAATTTATTCAGAATCCAAAAACCTCCAATACCTCGCATGTTACATGTTATTTTCATAGCGCCTAGTCACAATGGTACAACATTGCAAGCCCAACGTCATTCTGCTTGGAAAAAAAACAAAACATGAGATATCGCGTTCACAAGATGGTTGGGATGGAAGGACGGTATGAGGGACAGAAGGACGTTATGAGAGATGGAAGGATGGATGGGTAGCTAGTGATGTGAAGTCACCCTCCATATTTGAAGTTGATCAGCTGAATTGTTCTCGAGATATCGCGTTCACAACATAATTGGGATGGATGGAATCTAAGATGGCTGATAGTGGCCATCTTGGATAACGCAGTTTGATGAAAAACAATTCCAGTCATCTTATTGATGTGAAGTCACTCCCCAGATTTGAAGTCGATCGGTTGAATTGTTCTCGAGATATCATGTTCATAACATTTCGGCGATGGATGGGATCCAAGATGGCTGACGGCGGCCATCTTGGTTAACGCAGTTTGGTGAAAATGAATTCCAGTCATCTTCGTATTGATGTGAAGTCACCCCCCAAATTTGAAGTCGATCGGTTGAATTGTTCTCGAGATATCGTGTTCACAACATTTTGAGGATGGATGGAATCTAAGATCCCAAGTTTGAAGTAGATCGGTTGAATTGTTCTTGAGATATCTCGTTAATAATATAGTTGATGGTGGCCATCTTGGTTAACGCAGTTTGGTGAAAAGCAATTCCAGTCAGCTTCTTATTGATGTGAAGTCACTCCCCAGATTTGAAGTCGATCTGTTGAATTGTTCTCGAGATATTGTGTTCATAACATTTTGGAGATGAATGGAATCTAAGATGGCTGACAGCGGCCATCTTGGTTAACGCAGTTTGGTGAAAATCAATTCCAGTCATCTTCTTATTGATGTGAAGTCACTCCCCAGATTTGAAGTCGATCAGTTGAATTGTTCTCGAGATATCGTGTTTATAACATTTTGGAGATGGATGGAATCTAAGATGGCCGACGGCGGCCATCTTGGATAACGCAGTTTGGTGAAAAACAATTCCAGCCATGTTCTCACTGATGTCAAGTCCCCCCCCAAGTTTGAAGTCAATCGGTTAAACTGTTCTCGAGATATCGCGTTCACAACATTTTTGGGATGGTTGAAATCTAAGATGGCCGACGGCGGCCATCTTGGATAACGCAGTTTGGTGAAAAACAATTCCAGCCATGTTCTCACTGATGTCAAGTCACCCCCCAAGTTTGAAGTTGAGGAGTTGAATTGTTCTCGAGATATCGCATTCACAACATGGTTGGGATGGACGGACGGACGGAAGGACAGACGGACGGGTAGCATTTCCAAGTCCCCCTCCCATAACTGACCATCAACAAGCCCCTGTGAGACAATAGTTGCAAAAAATAAAAATTGATGAATCAGGTATTCCTCGTAGTTAATGACAAAAAAGTTACTGCTTTTTGGTATGACTGCCAAATATATATGCCCTATAATGCAGTAGAAATTTATCCCAAAATATCATGTGAAGGATGCCGCAAGAATTGAAGAACCACTGATAAGCATAACTTGTCGTTGATGTTGTTGTTGTTTAACTCCAGGCCTGTCGGATTGACCGTCGGCTCCACCAGTCCACACTGCCGTTTTCGCTTAGACAGCTACCTCTCTTCCCCCATATTTCTAACAAGAGCCCAAGGGGCTTCAATATACGCCCGTATATCTGGAATTACATTGGTCCAAATTTCAAGGTGGTTTAATAGCCTTGATTCCAATTGGTAGCTAGCAATCCAGAGAAAGGTCTACAATTTTGTGCTTCTGAGAATGTAACATACATGTATATCAGATCTTTGAATGATTAACTAAAATGGGTTTAACTTTTGGTAACTAGTTGACCTTGAAGCAAGAGCCGAGAGCTCATAAATCTCGCACTGAAATCGAGAATAGTCAAACACAGGAGAATAGTAGTTTTCTTGCAAATGAATTCCTTTCAGCCAAGAGAACTTTTCATGAAGGAAGAAGAAAGTGATGAAGTAAACCTTTGTTCTTGAGTTAATAAACAGTTCTGAAGTTCATCAAGGACCCCTCTCCCCATCGAATTAGTAAATGTATGGTTTTTATTTCACAATATTTTAACTAAATTGTAGCTGTTTCAAACTCCACATGACAAATGCCATAAACATGTAGGGGAGAGAACTCTGAAAACTTGATTCAGTTTTGGGGGACTGTGTGACCTTGACCTTTGACAAATTGATCTCAAAATGTATGGCTTCTCTTTGCCATGCGAGTATGGTATACTCAAAGTTTGGTACCAATCATACCTTGAAACTAGAGATATCACATACACGACCTCGTCTTCGACAGGCATATGAAAATGTGACTTTTAATGATTTCTTGATTTTGGGGTCACAGTGACCTTGACCTTTGACCCACAGTTTGGTATGTAACACATCATGTCCCTCTAATGTATCTACTGGGAGAAAAAAGTTATTTTTGATGATTTCCTGATTTTGGGGTCACGGTGACCTTGACCTTTGACATTGACCTAAATTTTGGTACATGACACATCGTCTTCCCTCAGTGTATCAATGGACACAAAAAATCATGGTTTTTAACAATTTCCTAATTTTGGGGGTCACAGTGACCTTAACTTTCGGCCTTGACCTACATTTTGGTACGTGACACATCATGTCCCCCTAATATATCTACTGACACAAAAAAGTAATTTTTAAAAATTTCTTGATTCTGGGGTGACAGTGACCTTGACTATTAACCTTGACCTGAATTTTGGTACATGACAAAATCGTCTCTCCTTAATATATCAATGGACACAAAAAAATCTAGATTTTTAACAATTTCATGATTTTGGGGTCACAGTGACCTTGACCTACATTTTGGTATGTGACACATCGTGTCCCCCTAATCTATCTACTGACACAAAAAAAAAGTTATTTTTAATAATTTCCTAATTTTGGGGACAGTGACCTTTGACCTTCGACCTTGACCCAATGTTTGGTATACAACACTTCATTTCCCCCTATTGAATCCACTCACAAAAAAATTAGAAATTTTTCATTATTTCCTGATTTTTCGGTACCACTGACCTTTGACCTTGACCTACATTTGATATGCAACACATCGTCTCCCCCTAGGGCATCCACTCACCAAAAATTAGAACTGTAGATAGAAAACTATCAATGATCAATGATTTCCTGATTTTAGGCAACAGTGACCTTTGACCTCTGAGCTCGACCTGAATTTCGGTACGCGACACATCGTCCCCACCTGGTGTGTCCACTCACAAAAAATTGCAACTGTGGATAGAAAACATTCGGAGATATAGAGCGGACACGAACACTTCAGTGATTTCCTGTTTTTCAGGCTAGTGACCTTTGACCTCTGACCTCGACCAACATCGTCTCCCCGTAGGGTATCCACTCACCAAAAATTGGAACTGTAAATAGAAAAGTGTTCCAGATATAGACCGGACACGGGGGATGGACGGACACACGGACAGACGGACGGAAACCACCATCACATAATACGTCAGCCTTTTTGGCGGGCGTATAAAAATTATAGCCAAAATGTATGACTTCTCTCGACGTAGCTCGGCATCAAATAGACAACGAATGATAATATATTAACGAAAAAACGTTATCCCAGATCACCTGCTGTTACCGGCCCGTTGTTACCACTTCAACCGGCTGCTGCCGTTGTTGTCTCCGACGGAATTTTCAATTCATGCCTTTGCTTTGCGATCCCGCGATGGACGTACATCAATCAGAAAAGAGACAAATATTTATTCTCGATAACTATACCGTACTGCAAACATGCTTGAAGAGTTCACCCCATTGGCAACCTGACTTGAATCCTAATCCGCTCTTATTTATATGGCACATTGGCCATTTACGGTTCTTCTTCCTGACAGAAACACAGCAGGGCCGCCATTTTTTTTCTGGCGTCGGGGAACCCTCGTGTTACTTTGCCATGTTACAAATTTTGAGGACTCCCGATCGGTCCATAGAATTACCCAAATGAACCCAAATGTAAGTCATTTTACCCAAATGAGGGCAATATGTACCCAAAATGAAGGCAATATGTACCCACATGAAGCTAATATGAGGCCCTGCCATCCGAAAATATAATAAAATAGGCCAGATGTACTGAATAATGCCAAAATTTCGCCAAAATGAACCTGCCGATGAAATGAAACTATTAGTCAGAGATCGCTTTCAAGTGAGAGAACTCTGTTTCGAATATTGAACTAAGACTAGGAAGTGACCAGGAGAACTGTTTCCCAGCAGCTACCCACAGCTTTGTAGCAAGCATTTGAAAGACACTGTTGCACGATATTTATGTGATGGGCGGGAGGGGTGACAGGAAAGAAAGAAATACCACATTGTCGAGGTCGCGCAAAGTGGTGATATGTTCAGTTTTGCGAACAGAGTACTAGATGTTGTGTCATATTTGGACAAATATCCTTTATTTAACGTTTACTTTGAACGACTGAAGCCACTCTTTCATTCATATGTATGTCAGCCACATCAGAAAGATATTGCTGAGAAACTGTGGACAAATAATAACTGTGAATCTTTGAACAACATCTTAAAATTAACCATCAAGTGGAAGCCACAGAAGGTACCTGATCTTGTTGAGAATCTTTGTAGTGTAACGCGCTTACAAATGTTAGGTTACAGGGAACTATGTTCTTCTGCCAAAATATAAGAAGTATTCTATCAGCAGGGATGTTTGGGTGAAGAAATCTGAGCAAGAAAAGGTAAAAATATTTAGGAAGTTTGTCTTACGAAAAAAATGTATACTACTGGAGATGTGATAACTGCTAACAATGTAAGATTTTCAGTTCCAAACAAGGCAAAGGGGATTACAAAAACACCTTGTAGAAGTGAGAGAGCCATGTAGTCTACAGGTAATCAATTGTGATGTTGACCGTGTTTAGAAAACAGATTGTCCACAAAATGTAGCTTTGTACAATTGTGCTATTCGATGTGCTATTTCTATATTCAATAAATATTATTGTACAATATTCCTTGCTAATCTTATTTCGTCTGATTGAACAAGTTGTAAGGGGATAAAGCATGGCTTTGCTTGGTAGCTGTCAGCTAGTTCTCAAGCTGAGTTTTCTCCCTTGGAAGAGATCTCCGTCAAACGGGTCATCTGATCGTAAATTCGTAAATTTTTGGCATTATTTAGTGCACCTGTCCTATTTTATTATATTTTCGGATGACAGGACACCCTTTTACGCATATACTAGCTTCATTTGGGTACATATTGCCTTCATTTGAGTAAAATAACTTACATTTGGGTTCATTTGGGTTCATATGGGTAATTCTATGGACCCCTCCCGATTGCCACTTAGTCCGGGAAATCAGCGAGACTGTTCCCATGAGTTTTCGAACTGTAAATATTTCATTTCCTTCGACAGATTTAGGGAACAGGAAAAAAATATATATATACATTTTTTTTTAAGTTCGAGTCGGATATACACCTTCTTAATTTAAGCCCAGCTGTGGAGAGATTCATTGATATGATAATTAAGCCCTCTTCCTTGCCAGTGTTTGGTGTAACACTTTCTAGCCAAATGCACAAATAAATCAGATCTCAGGACTTAATACCATGTTGCTGGTTTTAAAATGTGGGTGTTGACTGTCACTGTAATAGTAAGAAGCTCCAAAGAAGCAAAACTGCTGGATCTTACATTACATCAAAGTAATGCGTTCATACATTCCATATGAATGAGTCACTGGCAATACCATACTACTGAATATGCAAATGAGTCCTGCACTACACTGAATGAACCAATGGCAGACATACAACTTTACTATGGAGCTCTTTATAGGCTACATGCCAGTAAGATTATGTAAATCAGTATGAAAGTAGGCCTAATGTATGCATACTTGGAGATCCCTTTTTAGAAGACTGGAAAATGATAGAAAAATTTTAAAAAAATGTAAAAAAATAATCAATGACCGGTTAGACCTGAAAGTTTCAAAGGCACAAGTAAAACATAAAAGGATCATAACCTGTAAGTTTCAAGAACTTCCTTGCAATAGTTTTTGAGATACGGCTCGGACAGACGGACAGACACACTGCTGGGGCCACAACAATACTCCTCAGCCCGTAGGGGTTTCTCTCTGCTTGGCATCACCAACTGCATGGGAATTTGCCAGCTAAAAGAGGTTCAAATGGGGACGTTCCGAAGAGTAGAAGTCGCTGATAATCCAACCTGGCTGATTCTTGCAATCTTTCCATGGATGGGAGCAAGTCATTCTATCACACAGCTATGTAAACACTAATATTTTCAAAACCCTTTAAGTAAACTGTGTAAAAGCCTCGAGCTAGTCTTCGCTATAATTGCTTTGAAATAACAGATGTATTCATTTTATTGGGAATGGATATGAGATCTATGCTAAGAGTCCCGTCATCAAATTTTGACGGCAATGAATAAGTCGTTCCAATTGAACGTAGAAAAAAAAAGGATGTTCACTTTTGTATATTTATATTCTGACACTCTCGTTGCGAGCTGATTTTAATGGGGTAGTGTTAATTTTCTGATGGTCTGTCGTCATTGAATTACATTGGTTTTGTAAAGCCCTCTAAAGTATATCTAAGACTCTCTTCTTTAGGATATAGCAAGCTGAAAATATTGTAAATGGGTCTGGAACACAGACCCAGATATTTTAATGATTATGTATGTTTATTAATTGGTCGTGGTGTCAATTGCCATAATCTGTAGTTCGGAGCCTTGGTTAAATCATCGATCACACACTGATGTTATAATCACACTTCAACAGATCCTGTTACCTATTGACTGCCATGTAGGCCTAACCAGTGGCTAATTATCAATATCTTAATCAACAAACTCTTCCTCCATGAATGCTTAACGTTTAAGGGCTCAGCTCTCCAAAAAACACGGAATGGTGATATTAAAAACAGTTCATATACTCCAGTTTACATATATAAATCTTCAAATTAGAGCTTGAGGTGTCATTGTTCATATCAATGAAATGATACATGCCCACATCAATAAAAAATATATATAACTCAATTGAATAGATAAATCCACATTTTTGTCATAATTTGCAAAAATATTAAATAGATAATTCTTTTATTTCATTGTTATAATCAGATATTTTCAAAATATTTGTTTTCAAATAGTGTATTCCCCCCACACAACTTAAATTATGTTACAACAAAATGCTACACCATTAAACCAAAACAGAAGACCACTTCAGTATTTTTTAGCTAACATATTAATTCGGAATCGCCTGTTATGACCTGCCCTCACAAAAGTCACATAGCCGTATTCCCAAGACAGTCGTCATTTGCATATGAAAGCATGTCCATTTTATTGTGTGGGGGAAGCCAAGGCCAAGAGACATGCTGTATTGGGACAACATTCGTAACTTTCAACAAATATGCAACAAATTATAAAACACGAAAAAGCAACTCTGGATGAACAAAGTTCCAGTCCTGTTACAATATCGCCATTTGATTTCTCAAGCATCAGCCCAGGCTTTTTAACAATTCCCACGGAATGACTGAGCCAAATCTGCATGTCGCGGTATTTTCATTAATGAGGTCGAGTGTCAATTTCAGGTGGTCTAACTTTCTTCTTCGTCAATTGATAAAGTTGCAATACCACGGGAAATCACAAAACATTTGTGTTTATCAATTAAAGTACATCCCTTGCATACACAATCATTGGATAATTGCTGGAAGATATTTAATTGTTTTATCTTGTTGCAAAGCGAGACCATCGTGCGATGTATTGTAGAGTGCAGTTACAAAGTGCACAAACCCCCATGTTAGGCCCCATGCAAGTCCAGGCGTGGGTACAAACTATTAATAGACACGCGAGGCTGATTCAACACTTCGGGGGACATTCAGGGATTTGGAGTTCACGTTTGATAAAATGATAAAACATTCAAATCTGTTTAATTAATAACTAGATTTTCTAAATTAAAAACTCTCACATTCAATACCAAAGCTGCAATTCATATGGACAGTATGAAGAGACCGTGACACAAATTAACGGTTTGTTCCTACAACGTTTGTGTTTGTCGACACATTATTCTGCAAAGACCATTATCATACAGCAATTTTTTCACGTACAGCTGCATTCATATGGACAGTGTGAAGAAACCTTGAAATAATTCAATGGTTTGTTCCTACGACATTTGTGTTTTTGTTTGTCGACAATATTTTGTGAAGACCATTATAATATAGCAATTTCATTTCACTCCGGCTAATTCAGTACCAGCCGATCACATCCAACCATATAAAAATGAAACATTTAAAAACAATGTTGGTGTTTGTTATCAAATCAAACCTGCTATCACTTTAGTGCCAATATTCCTCCATTTGGAGATCTCCTGCAAAGAAATTATCTCCCCTGATCGTCTCGTCGATCGTCCGCTAGGTGGCGTGCTCTCCGCGCATGCCCTTCCTCTTTTTCCCATGCTGTGCAAGACCTGTTTTGTGTCAAGGCCGTGCAGAGAGGGGAGGATGGGTTGGGCAAATCAACGTTGATAGCAGGTTTGATTTGATAACAAACACCAACATTGTTTTTAAATGTTTCATGTTTGTGTCTCAAATCTCAACCTGCTATCACTTTAGTGCCAGACTCCCAACAGAGGAGGTTGGGTAGCCGGTCTTGTGACTTGCTTTTTGGGTTGAGCGGAGCACGTCTTGTTCTGATTTTTAAAATCTAGTATGCTTAGTAATATCCAGATAATTCCCGTGTCGTATAGAGGCGTAGGGAGTTCAAGGAATTACAAGTAATACGGCGAGAGGTGGACTCTGTTCCTACCCTTTGCTCGTATACTTGGCTAGATAATCAGATGCCATCGTGATGTCTTGAAATCCCTTCGTCTCCGACATGGTCTGTCTTCTATGCTTGCGGAATTGTCGGGATCTTGCTTGCTTGAGCGGCGCCCCCCCCTTTTTTCTGATAGGAGTAGTGGACTATGCACTGGGCTGTAGCAGTAGGTCCAGCATAGTCATCCTATCTATCTGTACAGACATGTCTGTAGATAGAAGCCAGCAGGAGTTGAATTGATCGTCCAAGCGCAGGTGTCAACAATATCGTTCAACGATAAGTTTTCCCCAAAGTGGCCCGGACGTCACACTGGCTCTAGTCTTGTGAGACGATGTCTCCAGAAAGGAGGAGGAGCGTCGATGGCGAGTTGGTTAACCCAGTCGGCAGTCTTCTTCAACCCAAACGGTAATCATGAACTAGTGATGTCAGCCGATGGGTCTGTTTATAAGTGATGAGAGAAGAAGACAGCTGGAGCTCCTTGTCGGTTCCGTAAAGGAGTGCCACAGGGCTCTGACTGGATATAAAAACCTATTCTCCTCCAGCAGGCCGACGAAATCTGACAGTGCTGGAATCTGGTACAGTCTTTGGACGCCTGGTCCCTGACGTGTGGAATCGTTCTTGATGACGAAATCCGGGATCGGATGAAAAGATCTGGTTGACCAGTCTGTCATCCATGTCAGGGAACTGAGTTCCACTGCGTAAAGCTCTGATTGTGGAGTGAAGGCTGTCAGGGAGCTGTCTTGTAAGACAGGGCCTAGACTACAGTTGACTGTACTGGCTCGAATGGTGGGCGCAAGAATGCCCTAGTACCACATCCAGGTCCCCTTGGGTGATAGTTGACGTGTTCGGCGAGACTGTAAGGCGAAGACCATGGAAAGCCGAAATACTGGAATCTTGTCGATTCCGGAGGTCAACTTGACAACCCTGGATGATGCTGAGTGATACCCCTGTGTACTGCTTGGCTGAGATTCCCTGTCCTGATACAGATGCAGGAGGGAAAACAGCTGTTGCTGGAACAGAAACAGTGTTGGCCACAGGTCCTCTACTATAGTACATTCTCCGGGCTTGATGCGACTGTACAGTAAATAGTAGCTTTCTGCTGTCATTGTCTGTACAAATGGTCCTGGAGAAAAAACCCTGGTCTGCAAAGGAATTCTGGATCGTTAGCAGACGTGGGGGTTCGGCCGTTGCGGGTCCCGGTGCCTCCGTAGAAAAAGTGATCTTCCGGTTGTAGTACCCTGTAGGACTTGGAGGAAACTGTCAGCGGTAACCCTGAAGTGATGTGAAACACATGGTGTTGTGACATGGTACTGCTGATACTGTGCTCCTAGGACCAGCGCTGATGTTTCTAGAAACATTGACTGGGATCTTGCTCCCCCCAAAACTTGACGCAGCTGACGACCGTACTGAAACGTTCGTAATCAATGCTGATGTGTTGTGCAACCGCAACCGCAATCTCCAAGGGGGGACTGCCCTCTTAGCGCAGATATCCCTAAGGAAGATGATGCGTTGCTTGTTTGTCGTGGTATCCATGTGCCGGCTATCTGTTGCTGGACTAATGGATCCCTCCAAGCTGTGAAGTCCGCATCGGTGAATGTGAACTTCTCTGTGCTCGGTTGAAACTGGATCCGGCATCGCCACACTGGAAGGGGGTGAAGATGTTCCGGGACGAGCATCCTTAGATTGCTTGTTCTTGCCCTCAGGTACAGTTGTAGTTGAGAAACTGTAATGAGGAGTACCTGGAGCTAGCCAAAACTGTGCTAGGTCCCAGGTGAGTAGTACACTGTACCTCCATCCAACGGACCTCAGGGTCATGGCGTTGATGGTCTGGT